>JBBMKC010196865.1:0-14611 GCA_037834085.1 Bipalium vagum | reverse complement strand
TAACCTTCAAGAAGCCGTGGAAAATGTCACTCATAGGCTGGAAGCATGCTTAGAAAATGAGGGTGGACACTTCGAATGAAAATATGATTTATGTATATATCCTATTTGTAACTATTTTGATAAAATACAACATATCTTGTAATTCGACTTAGTTAAAAAAATAAATCCGCATTTTTGATCTTTATGAAAATGTAACATTTTCATGAAATCATTACCTGTAGGAAGTTTTAACAATCTTTTATTAATGAACTTTTAACTTGAACACTTGGTATATCATCAAACATCTGGAAACTTGTTCTCTAACACGTTTTCCGACTTCTCTCTGGTTGTTCTGCTTTGTCATTGCAATTTGAATCTTGAACAAAAAATCACCGGGTTTAAATTTTGTTCTTTTTCATTTACATGAAATTATTTTAATATTTTTAGATCCAATCGTTACGTAAGATAATATTGAATATAATACCAATGAATGCCTTTCAATCGTCATCACTAAGATCAATTTGTTTTACTAATTATCCTCTTTCACATTTTATGAACACAACTTTTAAATTATTGTAAAGGAAATTAAAATTATTTTCTTTTCACATGTTCCCCCTTTAAACCATTTCTCATTTTTTGTAAATATTCATGAAAACTTTATATAAAGATTTGCAGTTGCAGATCAATTCATAAGCTGACTTCTTTTTATTAATGACCATGGTATTTATTTCCGTATTCAACTTTGGACGTTCAGCACTATCGAATTCTTTTGTCCTGATATTTTAAAATCATTTTCCTTTACCTATTAGATTTTTTGTTAATTTAGCAGCCAACCATAGCTTGATTTGGAGAGCCACACGGTCTGGATCTCCTTTCTTTATAGAAATTACCATCTGTGTAATTCTCAATGGATTTATTTCTGCTTTTTATCAATATTTTTCCCAATCACTTAGGGACAGACGATTTGAAAAGGAGAATATGGTTTCTTGGTCACCTCAACTTAAATTAGTTATTTGTTGGAATAACTAATTAGAAAATTAGTTATAAGAATAATTATTACAATATATGTTACTCACAATTATATGTAATGACCAAAAAAATTTGGACATTAAAACAAAAAAAAATACAGCTTGAAATTTAAACAAAAGTAGAAATACGTGGTTCAATATATTATTTCACCATTTTAATGGAATTGTGATTAAAAAAATTTTGAATTACGAGTGTTGTTTGAAAAGTTTTGAAAAAGATATGGTTAATTTAACAATTAAGCAAAAATATATAAACCTTTTAATATTAACATATTTATAATATCATTTCGTTAGGTAAAGTCATTTGCTTAAATTACGTACTTTTTTTGACTTGACGACATTAATTGTAAAATGGAACAAATTAAATATTAAGGATCAGAGAATTATTTGCCCTGGAAGGATTATAAACAATAGGAACCCATACAAAGATGATCAATGTATTAAGAGAAGGTGCTCCTTCTTTGGGAAAAGTTCACCGATGGGCTTCTAGACGTGCTCATATGATGATAGAAAATTCTCAATAACATCACAAATCATTTATCTGGTATTGGATGACGGACGGATAAAGGTGAGAGATATATGTTCTGCCAAAGTCATCTCAGCTGAACTAGTTTGACATATCTTGCATGAAAATTTACAGACGAAAAAGCTTTGTGTTAGATTGGTGCAACATCTGCTAGCAATCGATAAGAGTGCATTCGTAAGCAATTTACTGAATCAATACTTTTCTCAACTTCAAAATTTGAATTGAAGGACGACTAGCTTAACCATCATCCTGTTCACCTGATTTGACTTTAATAGACTTCTTTCTTTGACCAAACCTGAAAAATTTCGATCTGAAAATCTTTTTCGTGACATTTAAGAAACCATTGTTGTTACGGATAGCTATTTTGAAAGTCTTGGTGAAAATCATTAAAATCAAGATATCCAATAACTAGAAAAAATTTGATCTGTAAATATGTTCAAATAAAAGGAGATTTTGTAGAAAAATAATGTGATTTCGAAAAATAAATGCTGTTTTTGATTTACAAAACTTTACAAAGCACCCTCGTATTAGGAAAAATGAAATAGGTGCTTGTGTAATTAAAGTTTATTTATTTAAAGAATTTTTTGTTCTTTATTCAATATTCAAAATTAAAATAAGTAAATATTTATTTATATTAGGTCATATCATAAGGAATGCGGTTTTCTCTATAATCTTGAAATATATTAATTATATATATTGTTTAAATAAAATCAATAGCTAAAGATATAAAATTCAATAAAATGTAAGATTTAAAAATTTTATATTTGTTATTCTGTCTATTTAGATTACTTGAAATGGAAACACCAAAGGACCATATTAAACATATTTAACTCATTACTTATGGGATGACATAAAATATATTTAAAAATATATATAAATGAATGTGTAAATAATATGGCAGATATCTTCAAAGGATATTCATATTAAACATCATTTTCAAGTTAAAATCATTTGTTATCGTTTTTAAAAACCTTTGATCATTTTTTATTCAATAAAATTCTTAAAGTTTGTTGGTCCGTTAATCATTAGAATATCTCTAAATAAAGTTCACATTTTTTATGACAAAAATTGAATAACACAATTAATTTATAGTCATAATAATTTATTATCAATTCATCGAATTATAATTTATAATAAAGATTTTATGGATTTTTCATCTTTTGTTTCATAAAATCATAATATTTTTAGGTTAAACAACCTTTTGACATAAAAGAAATAAAGATATTACTGATTACACTGTATGATTTGCTTTTGGTTTTCAGTTCTTGACAAGAATTATCAAAGAATGGTAATAAAATATAATTCAGTGAAAATTTTTTTCAATAAACTTCCTTAATATCTTTTGCAATAAATCAATAATTTTTAATAATTTATAAAATCAAATTATCAATAGTTTTTTGTTGTAATATATAATAAATCGATAATATTATAAAAAATTCTCTTTAAATTCATTTCATCCCCTTTCACCTTTTCTAATTTTTATTATTTTTAAATATTCTTATTTTCCATTTTTGAATTTTTCCTTATTTTCAATTTTCAATTTCCTTTGTTTTCTAATTTTTCAAAATATTCAATTGACTAATAAAATTAAATAATAATAATAAAAATATTTATAAAATAAATCAATGAGACCAAAGTGAATTTATAATAAATTGATATTGCACAACTTACTATAAATGATATAAATAATTATTTTCTCCTGAAATCAGAAAATCTTTTAGAAAATTCAAATATTGTATTTGTTGAGTCACCCAAATCCATAAAGAAATTCGAAGCCCCATAAAATACCCCTTTAAAATATAAATCAATCGTTAATTGATTAAATAACTAGTGTTAATATCAATCGGCTTATAATCAGAGTTAGAAGACATTTTCTGAATACATTTTATTAAGTGATAAAACAAATAATATTTAAACAAATTTTCTCAGACCTGGAAATTCCTTTTTTTATTAAATTTTAAAAATAAGTTTATTTTTAAAATTTCATTCATACTTTTTTAATATTTTAAAATATTTAAAATAAATAATTAAAAAATTTCCCAGGTCTGATTCTTAAATTTTTTTAATTTTCTCGACATTCCTGTTGAATTTTTTTTTTGAAATCTGTTCTTCAGCTGCTTTATATATTCTATGTCTGTAGATCTTTCTACCATACACCGTTTCAGCCGGACAAATTCTGATTGTGTTCTGTAGCGTAGAATTTAGAGAAAATTCTACTTTCGGCAAGATCTCGGCCTAGTTGTTTGTACCTCTTTCGCTTAAAGTTGCATTCAACAAATCACACACGGTTCTGAATTGTCTTTCTATTTGGCCATTTGTGTTTTGATGGTATGGACTCGAAAAACAGAGATTTGCAAAATCCTTCATGGCTTTAGATTCAAGCACTTTACCACAATCTACATTTATTGTTTTTTGGTTTCCGAACTTCAATATCCTCTGTCGTATATTCTTTTGTCGTAGTACAATACGCTGTCATAGACTCTATTATAGACTCTGACATAGATTCTGATGGGTGAAAATCTACTGAAATCCCTTTGCTTATATACTATTTGGGACTGATCTTCATCTGGGAAATATTCTTGAGATATTCTCAGAATTGTACTTAAAATTCTAAAAATTCTATTAAAATTCTAAAATTCCCTAATAATTCCCTAAAAATTATTAAAAAGTATTATGATCCTTAATATTTATTAAAATACCTCGTTAAAGCTTCTTAAAAAAATATAATTATTTTAGAGGGTTATTTTTTTTCTAAGTATTTTCAAAGTAAAATTTCTAGGAATTTTTAAATTACTTTTCGAGTGTCAATTAATTTTAATTATTAATATTATTTTAATTATTATTATTAATATTTATGCTATATTTACGGTTTTATTATTTAAAATTTTTTTCCCGGGGGGTGTCTTGGGTAAACCCAACAATATGATGAGCCGACCAAATGATATCTTGAAACGCCTTATCTTTGCACCTTTTATTTCTTTCTGCTTCTGTCTCTAACTGATGTTTTTCTATTGTTACAGTGTCTAAAATCTTTGTTTGAACTCTTACCATTTTTGGTTCTTCATGCTGTGTCTGACATTGCGCACATGTATCTCATTTCAACCTTGAAAGCATATCTGCATTTGAATGTGCGATCCCTTTCCTGCATTCTAATCTCATGACTAGATTACTGAGATAATTGATCCATGTTTGAAATTGAGAATTAATTGGTTTCTTTGTTATTATCATAAAAGTTATTGCTTTTACTTTACCGTTTACCATATAAATAATTGTTGAAATGATTACAAAAGTAATACATAACCAACAGCTCTTTCTGTATCACACAGTAGCCTTTTTCATGAGCGTCCATTGAATGCGAACCATATGATACCACTCTTTCATGACAATTTAAATCTTTCTGTGACAAAACTGCTCCAATTGTGCCGAAACTCACAACGGTACAATTAATGAATTAATTCTTTATTCATATCTGGAAAGCATAATATTTGGCTGGATATTAATGCCTCTTTTAGTTCTTCAAAAGTTATATTTACTTCTGGTGTCCAAATAAGTTTCTTATTAATAATTCCGCGTAATCATTCCATAGATTTTGCTTTCTGTGAATAGCCCTTTATGAATCGTCTATAGTAATTGCATATACCCAAAAAGCTCCTCAGGTTTTTTACACATTTTGTTTGTGTAAATGTTCAAATAGCATCTATTTTTGATTGATCTGTTTGAACACCGTCTTTGTTTACAATATGGCCGAGGAATTTGACTTCCTCCTTTAATAATTGGCATTTCTCGGGATTAAGTCTTAAGCCAGCTTCTTTGATGCTCATTAAAACCTGATTTAAAACAATGTAATGTCTTTCCAAACTGCTCGTAAAAACCAGAATATCATTTAGATATACCATAGCTCCTTTGATTTTACCGATGACCTTTGTCATTACTTCTTGAACTGTTCCTGGTGCCGCTGCAATGCCAAATGGCATTCTATTATAAAAGTACTGTCCATCTGTAGTAGAAAAAGCAGTTTTCTCTTGTAAACCTTTGTCCAATTCAACTTGATAATAAGCATTACCCAGGTTTATTGAGCTAAAATAACGTGCTCCACCTAACTCATCTAACATTTCGTCAATATCAGGCATAGAGAATGCTTGTCTTTCGGTCACTGCATTAAGTCTTCAAAAGTCCAGACAAATCCGAATGTCTTTCTTCTCTTTTTTCCAAACGCATATCAGTGGGGTGTTACACGGAGAATTACATTTTCTGATGATATTATTATCATACAGATTCTTTATCGTCTCGCTTATCTTTTCTTCTAAATTCATTGGTTGCCTAAATGGTTTTAAATTAATTGGCTCACCTTTCTTTTTTATTGTATGTTTTGTCAGATGGGTACATCCAAAGTCACATTTATCGGCCATGATCGCGTCTTCATTTACTTCAATTATCTTTCGTAATTTGTCATCTGTCATTAAGTTTACTTTTAAAATTTCATTCATACTTTTTAAATATTTTAAAATAATTAGAATATTTAAAATAACAAATTAAAATAAAAAATTAAAATAGTTAAAAATTTCCCTAAGTCTGATTATCCTCCTCATAATTAGGTAATAAATTATAATTAACCTTTAAAAAAGTCCGTGAAAAATTTTCCCTAAAATTATTTTTAGCCTATATAAAACCTATTAAAAATAATTAAAATATTACTGGTGAGTTTTAAAGGGTAATTAGGGTAATATTTGGGAAGAAATTGGGGACACGAAGCAATTAGCTCCCGAAAATGATCATCAAGAAGCAAATTTAAGAATTTGGAAAGTGCTTGTCTTCAAACTGATTATTTTTAAATCGCTATATAAGGAGAAGCATTTCCTCACAATTAAACCCTCAAAAACGTACAAGAAAATTGATATTAAGTATCGTGAAAAAACAGAAAGAGATTATTTGGAAGCCTAGTTTTATTTGAAGAAACCAACAATATTCTGAGAAGCCAACGGAATTCAGAAGACTAACTGTATTCGAAAAAGCTAACATTATTCAGAAAAGCAAACGATATTCGCAGAAGCCTGATTTAAAAACTTAGTGTTTAAGTATTTAAGTTATGTTTGCGTTTTCTTTGGGATTATGTTAAGGTTCCCCATCGGAGGGCTATCTCCGGGGAACTGTAAAGGCTCAGCTGATAATTCGGGAATCTTAAACGAAGACAACTTGCAAGATTTTTTTGATTTTCTTCATAATTCATTTTCTTTTTAACTTTTATTTGATTATTATTTTGTAATTTAATTTAAAAATTCTCTGCATCCTAAGCAATTTCGCTCACTTGACTCTGTACCGTATTATTAATTGATCGAATTTTCTTAATAATGTCAGATGATGGCTTGTGCAGTATAATAAGCAGAACCTCACTTACAAGTGGTAGTATCAAATTTCTCTAATACTGTGTGGTTTCCAGATTTAACCATATTCAATGATATATTATGACTTTTTTTCAAAAAAATGCGTCGTCCTAAACGGAATATATATATATACTGAATACATTTCAGATATTCATTATAGCATTTGCTTTAAGAAAACGTTATTAATTAATGTCCGAAAAAACTAATTCTAAGAAATACAAATTTTAAATAAGATATTCATATATTGAAAAATAGAAAATTATAAAACTAACTCATTTAATTAGTATTAAATTTTTCTACTTATTAAATTTCAATTTTATGACTTAGTTAAAAATATATTCTAAAATGTACAACTTAACATCTTGCTTTTATTTTCATATCTTCTTCGCAAATAACCTAAGAAATAAATTCAGTGAGATTATCTTACAACATATTCATAATAACTAATAAGGTAAAAAACGAATAAAATATTTTCAATTAAATTATCTAACAATTATTTCTTTTAATGTATCTCTATAAGAATTCCGGACTATCATAATTTTAAATGCAGCGTTTCGATATTGTCGTGTTTGGTTATACTGGATATACCGGAAAATTTGTTTTTGAGGAGGTTTACCGACAATCGAAAAGTGAAAACTTTACGTATGCCGTTGCGGGGAGAAATGAAAATAAAATTAGGAAATTTTTAAACGACTCTGCCATGTTTTTAAGTTTGTTTAATCCTAATTCATTGAGGATATTGAATATTGATATTTCTTTCTTTCTTTCTTTCTTTTAGAAGACGATAATATTAATAAAACACCTATTATTATTGCTGACATTGAGTCATTGGAAACAATCAACAATATGACGAGACAAGCCAAAGTTTTATTGAATTGTGTCGGTCCAGTAAAACTAATTTATTGCTGAATTCTTTTAAATTCTCTAATATTTAGTATCGTTTTTATGGAGATAAGGTAGTGAGCGCTTGTGTTGAAAACGGTGCACATCACTTGGATATCAGCGGTGAACCACAAGTGAATTTTAATTTGACTAAAATTACCAGATTACTTTTTTATAATTTATTATTTATTTAGAATTTTTTCCTGTCTTATATACAGATTATAAAAAGTCAATATTCAACTTAAATTTTAACCCAATTCGATATTTTTTTCAAAAAATTTTTCAATGTATCAGTTTTTATCAATATTAATTAATCCATATCAAAAGGTTATGTTTTGATTTTTTAAAAAAATTTAATCGAAATAGCTGTTTCTTATTCGTAGTACACCTTTTACTGATCTTGCATTTGGTAACCAACCATACATTTTTAATAGGGTTCATGTCTGGGGAATTACCAGGCCAGTGCAGAACTTCGATATTATTTTGATGTAAATATGCTTGGATCAACTTAGCTTTATGAGCTGGTGCCCCATCATGCATAAAAACTGGAGTTTAATCATCAACAGTTCATGAATCTAAGGACGGGAGCAATTCTTCCTCGAATACCTTTTGATATTTTACGGCATTCATGTGCCATCCACTACATGTAAAAGTCCTTTACCTTTCATACAGATAACACTCCATATCTTCACAGAAGATGGATGTTTGATTCTTGGCGCGTTCCGATAAAAACTTTTCATTAAATCTCCGGAGGATAAAGTTTGAAGTTTCCTTTAAAACGTTGAAGACAGACTCATCAGAAAAGCATACCTAAAAATGAGACCTAAATGGAATATTGATATATTTTATAAAACGTGTGTAAAATATGAATATACCCTTTCCCAGACATGTGAGAATTTTTTATATTTTTTTGTATTATTAACACTAATAATTTATTTCATAAGTACCGATTTTCCAAACAAAAATTATCTTGAAAATATTTACATATCATCGTACGGATAATTATTGGAGTATATGTATATAACTGAATTTACTTCGTGAAGTAAAATAAAGTGAATTTTTCAAGGTTACTGTATTAAAATCGATAGAATTTACTGAAGACTAGATGAGTAAGAAACCAAACAAAATTGGCATCATATTTTTGTATATGTTCAATACTGAGAATTATATATTGACTATCTTTAATATTAAATAATTTTTTCAAACAAAATTTTTGTATCATTATGGTTTGTCTGAATGAGAATATTATTCTGAGTAAAATCAGGAAATTTAATTTTGCAATATTACATTCGAGTTTGAGGGCTTTTCCAACTAAAAATTGCTTTTGTCATTACTCTTTTAATGAAGGATAACTTTGAAACTATTTCAAATTCTAATCAAAGTTTATAAGCCTTAATGGATAACAAATGGATTACTGATTTACTGTTATAATGTGGATTGTGACATTTAATAATCGATTTTGAACCACCCTGTCTTTCATCTTGTTATGATTATTTTCGAGTTATGGGTTAATGTATGTATCTCTAGATCAGTACTTCTGAAAACATTAACTTTTTTAAAAATATTTGATTAATATTTTTTATATATTAGTAAAAACAAATGTTAATAGCTGTTTTACAGTTTTTTAAAAAAACTTTTATTTTATAATAATAAAGACAAGTTTATAAATATTTAAAACCAGGTTTTTATTTATTACTATAATGTTTCAGAAATAAAAGAGCTTCTAAAGATGCATCTGATAAGGACTATCTTATCTTTGTACAGATGTTCGCTGATTCAGTAGTTTTAACATAAGATTGGTGTTTAAAAACTCTTCGTTGTTAGTATAAGGAGGCTAATCAGACCCGGGGAATTTTTAATTGCTTATTTTAATTATTGTAGTTAGACTAAAAAGTTTTTGATCAGTCTAAAAAAGATATATCGTTTACCTAGAAATATAGGGGTACCCTAGAAAAAAAGACATTACAAAAGTTTTTATGAGAAATATTCACCATGACACAAAATGAAGCCGTTCAGATTTTCTCTGAATCTAACGCAGTATTTCCCAAGAAATAGGAAAATTTTATGTAGTGCACAGATTTTAATGTTTTCATATTTCTATTTCACATTCCGAATGGCAGTGGAAAACGCTTGATTGCATTTTGCTTCAAGAATCGGCAATTTTTAAAAAATGAGAGAGAGGGTTTTCCTGCATAATAAGGTGTACATGCTGATGTTTGTCTTTAAGATTCTGCCGATTCAAATAAGATGTAACACAATTGTGGTTTTTAAATGCTTTTTTATTATTCAGTAATTATATATAAATTGTATTTCATATATTAAATTTTTTTTACACAATTTAAATACGTTATTAAAAAAGTTTTTTTGGTGCCCTGTAATATTTAAACAAGAGTCATTTTACTAGAGATAAAAATATACGAAACTTTAAATTCCTTATTGATTAAAAATCGATCTCCTGGCCAAAGAAATTAATTTCTGATTGAAAAATAATTAAATTTGTTTTTTTGTTAATTCTCATTTGATTTTTAATATTAGTATTTAGAAGAAATGCAAATAAAATATCACAAAGACGCCCAATCTAAGAACGTTTATGTTGTGGGAGCTTGTGGATTTGATTCGATACCGGCCGACTTTGGAATCCAATATTTATCCGATTTATTCGAAGGTGCACTTAATGATGTGGAATACTACGTAATTCCATCGGGTTCAAGGGTAATGATCGAGCAGCATTTTTAAACGACGCGTGTTAATATGATCAACTATAGGGCTTGAAAATTCATTATGGAACAATGGAATCGGCCGTGTATGGAATTGCACACATGGGAGAATTATCAGGTATTCGCAAAAGGCTTCTTCCCAAGAAATTACCCACGCAGAAATATCGTATGGAACGAAAGTTTGCTTTGAATATTAATTTTTAATGATTTTTCTACTTTCAAATAATTTAATAGATAGTTATTATTATTATTTGCATTGTTTTCTTATGGTGTGAATCGGGTTTCGGCATGTGACGAGGAGGTTCACCGACATTTAACTATTGAGCTGAGCGTTGTTGATTATTATGTATTACCCAATTTTAATTAAAAGTGCGATGCAAAAAGGGGCACATATCATTGCGGATCAGCGGTATTATCGATTGAAAATTAATAAAGACCATTTTATAATAACGATCTCTTTTTAATGTTTTAGTAATATAAATGAATATCTGGAGAAGAAACTGATTTTAAAAACGAGTTTTGTTAACCGTCCACAATAAAATGCTAATTAATATTTAAAATTTAAAAAGTTACTTATCTTAATTTGTTTTTAACATATTTAATCAAGTAAAAATATGTTTTGAATGACAATATGATGATTATTGGACTTTGTTTCCTCCATCAGCGTGGAGACTTGTGATAAAGTTAGATGGTCTTGTGGATGTTATTGTTATTAATACTATTATTACTATTACTATAAATAATAATCTTATTTAGTTTTTTTTTATTATTATTATCACTATATAATAATCGTAATTTGATTTGTCATCATTATTTATATTATTAGTATTAATAGTAATACAATTTATTATTATTATTATTATTATTATTATTATTATTATTATTATTATTATTATTATTATTATTATTATTATTATTATTTCCATCGTAATTTGATTTGTCATCATTATTAATATTATTAGTATTAATTGTAATACATTTTTTATTATTTTCATTATTATTATTACTAATAATACAAGTCTCAATTATAATTATAAATAATTTGTCATTATTATTTCAATCAAGATCGCTTATGTTTTATTCTAATATCATCAAAAAATGGTGCCTGCCTTTTCCTACATCTGACAAATCCGTCGTGTATCGATCCCAACATTATCTCCATTATGATAAGGGTTTAAAACCTGTACAGTTTGCAAGCTATTTGGCAAATCGATCATTTCCAACTGCTCTCCTAACAATTTTGTTGGCAATGGTATTTGGATTGCTTTGTAAATGTCGATTTGGTCGGAATCTGTTGTTAAGGGTAATTTTCATGACTACATTTAAAAATATTAGAGGTTAAAAAATATTCAATTAAAATATTTACAATTTTTAAATTACATTATTTAAACCAGTGTTCTTCAAAGGGGGGCGTAAAATTTTTTGGGGTGTTTGAAAATTTCAAACTTATAGTAAAGTATTCATTAGAAAAAATATTCTTTAAATATGAGAATAAATATGAAAAACACTGATCGAATTTTAAAGATCTGGAACTAATACTGATACCAGCCATCACCGAAATAAACCCAAGATGTAATGTTTTATGCCAAAATATGCAAAATTTTAATTTTTTGGTGTTAAAAAATTTTTTTATTAGAAAATTTACTTTATTATTTTTATTTTAGTTCCTAGGAGTCGCGAAAATATTTTGAATCGTAAAGTGGGTCACAATACAATCTTTAAAAAAGTTTAAATTTTAAACGGTAGAGATCAAGGTATTAAGAAAGTTATTGCTAAACGTGACTTGATATCATTTGTCAACTTCGGCTGACAACCAGAATCTTTGATATGTATTTTTAAGAAAATATTATCAAGTTAATAAATAATATTAATTCGGCAGAAGGAGATCTACATTTTTTCCTTATTGAAACAGATGCTAAAGAATATCATCAGTGTTGTCGAATACCATTTACTATTCAAAATTTCAATCTGGACAACGAATTTCTTTTGAAGACAATGATAGATCCGGATGCTCTGGGTCTTCTAATTCTGATGAATTTGTGAAGATAGAATTAGTAGAAATATATCCATTAATTACTTTAAAAAAGTTCTTAAATAATCAGATAATTATTCGATTTCAAAAATCCAGGTTTCTTTGTAGACAAAATTAACAAACTTTTACCACCACCGGAAAATTTGAAAAAATTATTTTGAATAAAATTCATTTTAAATTTATTGTCTAGCGGAAAAACGGTTACTTTTTCAATGTCATGAATTTGATTAAAAATATTTCATAAATTATTTAACTAATGTGAGAATTTCTATAAGATTAATAATAAAACTTAAAAACAATAGTAATAAATTATGAATAGTTTTTTATATAATACATTTATTATTTATCTAATTTTTATCTAATTAATGTTTGACAACAAAATCGATTCATTCCCACAGTTGCAGATTGTAATTTATTGATTAGGATTAACAACAATAAATTATCAATAAGATATTTTTTGTAATAAATCTTTATTTCATTTTTCAAAAACTTTTTGTTAATTATTTGTCATAACGGAATGTTTATCAAAAAACAATCATTTTTATCTTCGTTTTTCTATCATTCCCAATACATCTAGTATCCGTCTCTTTTCACTTTTGGATTGGTGTCGCAAGAAGGCAGTCCGAGAAATGTTCTAGAAAAGTCGAAAATGGAAGTGACGCTCATTGGTAAAGGTTGGAACTCAAATTCGTCTATTGATTTAGAAAAGCCAAATCGCAGAATTATTTTGTCTATAACTGGACCAGGTTGATTATGACTTGATTTTGTTTTACGCCATTACTATTTTTGCCTTATAGAAGCAGGATATTTGTCGTGTTCAATATTTATCGTTGTGGCAGCTGTCACAATTTTGAAAGAGAGCTCAAAAATGCCCGAGAAGTTTTATTCAGATTTTGATAAAAATTGCGTTTAGAAAATATTTTTTTTCAGTGGCGGGGTTTATCCTCCCTTGGCTGCCTTTCGTGAAACATCTTATTTGAAGCGAATCCAGAACAACGGAATTCATTTCGCTAAGGTGTCTGATACTTTTATGGCTTAGTGTTTAAATGAATATTCCAATTAATTATATCTGGATAAAAATTATAATTTAGCCAATATATGTTAACGGTGAAAAATAATTATAGCTTTTTAACATTTCTTTATTTTCTAATTTAACTTAATTAATTCTTAGCTTTAAACAGTTAAATATTCATCATTAATATCAAGCAATGTAATAATCCGGTTTGAGAAGATTGATAAAATAAAAATTATGTTTAACACTCAACAGAAACCATATTACTACTACTGTTTTCATACATATAAAACCTAAAGATGCCTTTTATCTACCACGAATCAAGCTATTTAAACCTGTACAATTTTCATAACCGTTACCATTTCAAAATTGATTTTTAGTTTGGTAATGTTCAATTTTTTAATAACAATGGAAAAATGCGGCAGTAAATTTTTTCTGTTTTATTAAATTTAATGTACCTCAAATTGGTATTCATTACCACTTTCCTTTGTACAAAGTAAACCGAACATCTGGAAATTCTAAAATTTTGTGACCAATCAGTTAGATTACATTCTTAATTTGAAAGAAGTAAAAAGAATTATGAACTGCTTCAGAACAATTTTTATTTAAATATCAGGGATTTGTGTTGGTGTTAGTTGTTTTAAAATTAAATTTAGTTTTTTTAAAGAAATTATCTATTTATAAAATAACTAAACAAAGGGTCAATAAGCACTAAGACCGTTTTCTGCTACCTTTCAAGTATTTGGAGAATTTCAGATTGTATTTTGGAAACATTGTAAGTAGTATAGGTAAAACCTTGTATCAAGCTTTTTTGAAAAATCAGATACTAATATACAGGGTGAGTGCGATATTTTCGGAATAAATTTGAACGTTAAATACAATGTTATTTTAATTTTGTCATTAAAATTTTAAATTAGTTTTATATAAAGAAAATTATGTATTAAAAAAATCCATTACAAAATAAAACAATTGTTTAGATATGTCAAAACAATTCGAGATAAGAGCGGCCATATTGGTTTGTCTTCGTGCTGAAAGATCAGTAAAAGAAATTTCA
>JBBMKC010196854.1:0-14614 GCA_037834085.1 Bipalium vagum | reverse complement strand
TAAATTAAATTATTGTTGTGTCTCGAGAATACCGCGACTCCCCAAATTTCACTCCAATTGCAGCTAAAAAATCTCGCCGTATATTCGCGAATCTACGGTATATTAAATTTTAAGTATATATTAATTTTATACTTAAGTTATTTAATAAAAACCAAAATATCAGTCTTCAAAATGAGTCATGGAAAATTGTACGTTCGGTGTTGCATAATATATGAATTTGATCAAGGCAAAAATGCATCCCAGGCATTTAAATCAATACGTTCCGTAATAATAATATTTTGAGTCTGTAACTGCTCATATGAACATATTGTATATTTTATGAGATTTATTCTTCAATTCATGAATATAAATGTTAAGGTTCTTAAAAGTTCATACACCCATCACTTTAAGGAAATAATTTTCATTTTCTCTATCTTTACAACTAGCAGCGTAATGCAATACTTGTTTCTTCGAAAGAATACGTTATCATTACTTAAATTTTTAAAACATTTTTATTCATGGTTACTTAGATCTTTAAATCTAAACTCAAAGTAAAACAGCACGGGAAAATAATTGAAGCATTTAAACAGATACGTCAGTAATTCTAAAATTGATCCGATTCTCATAAAATATACTGCTGAGTTTATGAAAATGGATCAGGATAGTTCAGTTAATCCATTTTCTTCAACTAACTCCCAATAAAGTTATAAACATATTGAATAAATAAAATAAACAATTAATTTTCCATACATTAACATTGAATACAAAGGATCATATTTCTCCCCGAGGGATTCACCTGAAGAAACATTAAAAGTCGATATTAGGAATATAATAGGATTAAAAGTAGAAAGTATTTTTTGATCCATGAATTAAAACAACAATCTGCTTAAATGTGTACTGTCAGTAACGAACCAAATTAAAAAGTCTTTTCGTTGATTAAAAAGAGATCCAGAGTTTTTTTTCGACATAAAGACAAAATAGTATTTCTGGACCTTTCACTGTATAATATCCTGATTTAAGACTTTCATGCAGGCTGTTTCTGATTAAATCCTAAAAAAGTTAAAATTTAAATAATAATTAATAAATTTAATGAATCGCATCGGAATTATTAAATCTGTTGTTTAATCAATATATTATCAATATATATCAACATATTATTATATCATTAATAATTTAATCAGATATCAATATGTAAGTAAATAAATCATGAATGATAAGAAGTACTCATATTAAATTTAACAATAAGAATGGAATAAGAAAACACAATTTCATTCAACTATCGGCCTCTGAAAGATGTTGAATAATATGATTTCATTAAAGTAGAATAAGTTTCAGAGCAAAGACGTTTGAGTAAAAGTTATTCCCCTATTTTACGGGATTGAATGTGCGGTGTGATAAAGGCAGCATCATCGGGCTGACATTGGACAACATCGAAGTACCAAGGAATGTGAAGATAGACAACTCTGCCTTTCACCTGTTAGACACAGATTTATGCCCATAAAAATTATCTGAAAATAAAATAAATATAAACCTGAGAAAAGGTGTCCCTCATCACTAAATATCAAAGATTGAATATCTTAACTCCCAAAGCAATTTTTGCCATTTACATCACATTATAAAGCCCATAGATTTAGATTGTATCAAGAAAGACAAAATTCAAATGACGAATGGAACTGCATAAACTTGAATCAAGATAATGTTTATCGTAAAGTGATGAATGAAAATTTCACAAGTGTTTTTTTCTACTGCTTGCTTCTTTCTGTTAATTCATAAAGTATCCACTTTCCTTCCTTCTGAATCTTTACCATATCATGTAACCGGTTTGAAATCGCCTGTAGCGTTAATACTGAATGATGCACCCAAATATTCTTGCGTTTAAGCATCGTATTCGTCCAACAACTTCAATATTTTAGTACTCTTCTATGTTTTCCATCATTCACATCAAAAACACCGATTTTTAATCACTGAAACCACTCTCGACGGTTCTTTCAGATAAAACTTGGTTAACATAAGATTCTAAAATTAATTTATGTGTATCAGAGATACTTCTCAAAATTTAACATAAAAAGCAACGTTTCCAGCAAATGAAGTTTTCCAGGTTGAAATTTCTTGATCGATAATTGGTAGATAAGTGTCTTCTGATGTCTGATCAAAGAGCTGAGTCAAATTCTAAAGAACTCTTTTAACCACCTAATGTGATGTTTCGTGAGATTTGTCATAAAATTGTCTTATTTACAGAAAATTATTTTATTTTATTTATATAAAAATATCTGATAATTGAAATTTTTTTTAATATTTCTCAGGAAAATCCTCTACAAAGACGAATCATCAAGAACAATGGTTAATGAACAAACCTGTTGATATTCTCATGCTAGCCTGGAAGGTGGGTTGAATTGTAGTTGAGACCCAATCAGAAACTATTTGATCGATCTCCATTGGCATATTACTCTGTTATCCTCTTAAATAGTATCGAAATTTTGTCTGATTCTGAAGAATTCGCCAAAAAAAAACAAAATCAAAGACATAGCAAAACAATCAAAAATGTGAAATTATTGGAAATCAATCAAATTAAAGAAGAAAAATAATTTTATGATGTGTATAATATGTTGTAACTTAAATAAAGCGTTGTAAATTATTCAGATGATGCATAATTATTTTTCAAAAACAGATTGCGCCAAAACTGTACTACAGATAAACAAAAATATTATTTTGAAATATTTCTTTGTTAATAAATAATAAACATAATTAAAAGAAACAGCCGGTTATACGTGTACACATAATATTCATTATTTAAAATAAGATATGTATAAGTAATTATTATTTTTAATATTATTAAGCATTTAGAAATACAAATGAGTTTAAAATTAAAAATTCACGTGCTCTGATTGCACTCCTTATACGAATAATTAAGTTCTAAAAAAGATACCATCTTATCAAGGATTACTGTTGAAAGACGTAGATCAATGATTTCTTAGAGAGCAAAAAAGTCAAAGAGAATAACTTCAATCCCAGACCAAAATGTGGAGCTGATCATTTATAATTATACACGACGTTCTGAATTCCCAAATGAAACTAATTAATATGTTAATTATAACGCCGCAGTGTTCAGTTCTCATTCGTCCCGAATTCCCCATTGAACCTCTGGTTGGATCCTATGTTGGTTTTCAACGGAAAAACGTCACTGAGTGCCACAGCCCTCCTTTGTTAATCGATTTTGACAGTGCAATCTTACAACCTGATGGAACCGCCATGGCAAAGGATCACATCTTTCGTGAGATTTGTCATAAAATTGTCTTATTTATAGAAAATTATTTTATTTTATTTATATAAAAATATCTGATAATTGAATTTTCTTTTAATATTTCTCAGGAAAATCCTCTACATATCAAACCATGTTGATCGCAAGGTCTCCCACCCTCTTCGCATTATTTTCCAAGTAATTAAAAATAATTGAATATTCCTACAGATCCCAACGAATGTACGACATGAAATATTGAACTTGATTAATAAACAAGTCATTCTTTTTATGATTAATTACGGGGATAATTTTTCAGAATTTCCCCCTAGTAAGCTTAATGAATCTTTCCATTTTCTGATGAGGGTGGATATTAATTTCGAAAAAATTTAATTTCCTTCATAATATTTGGCAGAGATAATTTTTCAAAATTATCTCTAATTAAAAATATAAAATAATAAAATCAGATAAAAATGAAAAGGGCTTCAAAATGAAAGAATCGATGAAGAGTGAAAAAAGAATCTTTGAGCATCATATAAATTAAAGTTGGGCCATTTTTTGTAAAAAAAAAATTTTATCAGTAAAAAAGAACAAAAAAAAATAAAAAAATTCCTCTTAAATAAAATTAAAAAGTCAGTGGGATTGTCTGAATAAAACGATTAATTTATGTACACAAACATTATTATTGAATTTGTTTAAATTAATAATCGTGTAATGACATTATTTAGGCGCTATCTTTAAAAATGTTAAAGCAAGTTGAATTTTGAATCCTTATTCGTAGGAAAGAAAAGAAGAACATTGTTTTTCAGCGTCATGGGGTATATGACAATGAAGTTTCGTGCGAAGCCACTATTTACAATTGGACCAGAACATTTGCCTCCGTCCGGAACAATGTATGTGATAAAGAAAGAAGTTGACTATTAGAAATTAAAAAAATTATGCAGCTCATTTGTGCCACGTTTTTTGATGAAGATATACCAGAAAATCTGACCCTATTTTATGCTTTTGGAAAGAATTTGTTGAAGAAAATTATAAAGGAGTAACAGACACCATCCAGTCTATATATTCTATACAGCAAGTATGAGTCTCTTGAATATTTCGTCCAAATAAATCTCAGTGAAAATATCTCATGATTAGCGTTTTCTGAATGCAAATGGTGTAATCAACAACGGCGTTACTTTAGAAATCAACGACTTGAACTACTACTTGTTGCTGTTATGAGAAAGTTACGATGGAAGCCAAGAAAACTGGGTCCTATTTTTTGCATGACAATAACCCAGTTCACACAGTTGACCAAACTGTGGATGTAATCTCTTATTTGGGTTCGTAATGGTTTCACATCCTCGACCTGGCTCTGATTTGAATAATCGGATTCCTTTTATTTAACCTTTATGAAAAATCATTTACGAGGACACAAAATAGAGTCCAAAAAGGATCTCATAATACTAATTACAAGAATTTTTCAATGAAAAAGATACAATTTTCTTCGAAAACAGTCTTTGTTTATTAGTAAATTGAAGGACGAAGTGTCTGCAAGCATTATTATATAGAAAAATGAACCTACTAATTGTTACTATTATAACTCAATAATGTAACTTGCGCTCGTCTACCAGTGACTCCTCACTTTACTAAAGTTGTGCTCGTAACTTGGTTAACCTCAGCTTGAATCAAAATCCTCATAATAAAATCTTATCTATTGAATCAAAATACCAACGACAATACCTTATCCGCAGCCTGATTGATCAAAGCAAATCACAAGAGTCGCTTCAGAAGTTCTTTTAATAGTGGTCACCGTATGAGAATAGCGATCTCTTTATATATTCGTGGAAATTGGGCTACGATCACCAATCCCCACGACTCGAGTCGGCTATTTCCAAGAAAATAGCCTACTATTCCAACCTCTGTCTTGACGCCAAGACAAAAATGGATATTGCGTATCAAAAAGAACTCCGACCACGGAATTTAATTTATTATTATCAATTTTCCATTAAAGTCCCTACGCCGTGACTATGATGGATCGTTCCAAAATAATTAAAATTTATTCTCAAGTTTTAGAAATTTTTAAAAAAAAGTTAATTAATTTTTTTATTATTTTCTTTCTTTTTTGGTTGCCCTGGGCCATCTTAACACAATATATATTTCATTTTCGATAAATAAAAAGTTTTTTCTTAGTATCATTCCTATTTTTGTACGAGTCTGAGGATTGTTTAGCTACTCTAAGTACAATATAAAAAAGTTGAACTGAACATATCGGAACCCACAATAATAAAATGAAATCTTTAAACTTCGAGAAATTTGTGCTAGTGCCACTATTATGGAACCAGTAAAGTTAGATTGGTCTAATTTCACAGCGGAAAAATACGAATGTGTATTCACGAGAGGAAGAAATGCGAAAGGCAGAGTTATGATGCAGCAATGGGTCTGCAGAGGCACTTTTGTCGAGAAACAGAAGAAGAGACAGGTCCGAAGCTGATAACTGTCTAATTACCCTTCTCATAATTCGAATTCTTTTTTTCAGAAAAATATATATTGATTTTAATATTTTAATAATATTAAGATACCTTTTATTAAGATTTATTAATTTAAAATTTTTTGATTGGCTAAAAATTCTTGAAAATTCGATTTACTCCAAAATTGTCCAGCAGGACAAAAATATTTAAAATGTTCACGGATAATGTTTAAATCTTAAAAAAAAATCATTTTTTGAGAGAATTCTCATTTTCGTCAAATCAAAATTTATTTAAGTCGATATTTGACGGATGGAAGCGGGGTCGTCCTTTGCGACGAACATGGACTGTACCAAGTCGACAGACCAAGTCCATTTTCAGCCGCATAATTCACAGTCTATCAATTAAGCTGACACTAATAACAAACAATTCATGCCAAAGTGCAACGAAAATGCTTCAAAGCAAATAATAATAATTATTATAATTAAATTATTTTTGAAAGAACATTTTTTGGATTAAAAATATTTCCGCCCCCTTTCATTATCAAAGTAGGGTTCAAAGAAATTTTTCTGTTGTAATAAAATAATCAACCTAAAATTACAATGCCAGAATTAAATAGAGAACATTTTAATTGGTTATTATAATTTATTTAATTAATTATTTTATTTAATATTAAAATTTTACAAGTAATCAAACATAGGTTGAACAGGAGTCACAGGTTTTCAGAAAGGGTTTTGGTATCAGACTATTATCAAGCATGGGCTCTATCTAGCAGAACGATATTGAAGAAAAAGTTGATACCCATCTCGTATTACTTTAGAGTACGACAACCCATCCTCATTGCATTGTGATTAATTGATGTATTACCATTATGAGTCGTGTAAATATACAAAAATTATAAAGTTCGTGAAGAAGGGGAAAAGTATAAAAATCCAAAACAGAACCAGACAATCAAGGATGTGAAGATGTCCGAATCCAATCAAATCGAAGAAGATAAACAATTTTATGATGTATATGATGTTGTAGTCTAAATATAGCGTTTTAAATAAATACCACTACTATTGACTAAATCTAGTGTAATTAGCAAAAGTAAATCAACCAGTCAGTTCAACTGTTGACATTGCAATTTGTCTCTACAGTTTGCTCATAATCAAACACCTCACAATATAAAATTCCCTTGCAAACCAACCATTCACACAACCAACAGCTTTTACTATGTGTTAGTCATCTTCCAGTTAGAATTTGGAGTCCATTCTATGGAAAGCCGATGACGATGATGATCAGAGTTCTCATATAGATCCACTTTTCATCGGAAATGACAATTTTCTTCGAAAATGGCTTTTTCATGTAATATTAGATTTACATTTCTAAAATCTTAATCCCGATAGACTTTTTCTAATTTGATAAATTGTGCGGAATTTATATCTTTGTTTTGTATGACTTCCCAATAAGTTGCAGATGATCACGAACTATAGTGGTCTGTTCACTATAGTGGAAACTAACAATCATTTCTGCAGCGGTTTTCCTAGGATTCTATTTGGCCAATGTCGTGCAGCTTCATTAACCAGTTTTCCAGAAGTCAACCATGTTTCTATCACAATTTCTGAATCGATTGAGCTATACCTTGAATTCGTTCTCAATCAATTTTTCTCATAAAATTCTTTTCTTTCTTATTCTGAGAACCTCTGGACAAATTCATACAGTGAACAGTGTAACAAATGTGTCTTATATAAAAATCCATATTTTGATATTTAAAAATGTGTCTAGCAACGATATTATTTAAATAAATAATCAATTAAATATTCGCTTTAAATATTATTTTATTGAAAAGCGACTAATTTAATATCAAATAAGTGTTATTAAAATGGTACTTGCAAAATCACTGGTTTCTTTTTCGGGTCACCTAATACAATAAAATTAAGAACCAATTAAAAATAGGGTAACTGAGGCAACTAGAAATTCTGGCATTCTGTAGATTTGAAATAAGCTTTATTAAGAGAAACCTTCTCAATGAATTGTTAGACGACTAAGATATCTGACTGAGATATAATTCTACCTTAATTTTTAAAATATTAAATTAAATTATTTAACACAATTATCCTGGACCAATATTTAGCTATAACAATAATGGAATTTCAGACTCCTTTTGGTACATGCTTCCAACTTTCCACGAAAATGTGAACGCCATAATTCCCTGAGGCTGTCCTCGAAGAAATTGTTGAGCCACTTGTGCATATCTTCTGCACTGTTAAAAATGATTAGGAAGCAAACAGGAAAGATGATCAAACTCTGAAAATCCAAAATTTAATAAGTTTCAGACTCCAGCAATTAGAAAGGATGTTCCCTTGAGGATCAGCAACATATGGTGTCATCAAAACCCAGTCTAATTATAATTATTATTTCTTATGTCCATATAATATTCATTTCAATATATTAATCCAGTGATATTATTTAAATTTATTAATTTATTATTTATTAAAATTTACATAATTAATAAAACCTCATTTTTCAGTGGATAAAATTTTGAAAAATTTATTATTTTTTGCTTCTGCTTTTTATTATTTTTCAATAAGGAATGGGTACAAAATATACAGCAATTTATTTTTAATAATAATTATTATTCATAAAACACTGATAAAAATCTGAAATATCAAAGTAGAAATGTTAAAGGAAGTTTAAAGATATATAAGTACACAAATCAATTAGTGACCGACAAAAATTAATGGAACCGTTTTATTAAATAGACATTATTATGTGGAAAAACTATTTGGTTATTTTAATAATAATAATAATATAATAGTACTAAAAATAAATAATAAAATATTAAACTTCTTTTTAATGTCATTATTAAAAGTAAATAATAATTGTATATCAATTAAAAGGTCATTTTAAAATATTCAGGTTAAATAAGCGTTTGTTTAAATTATTAAAAATTATATTACATGCTAGATTTAAACCATTTTATCAATTATATCGATCAAAAACAAATTTGAATTTATTTAAATGTTCAATAAACTTTTCAAAACTTTAACATTTTTTCCATTTAGAATTTACTGAAATGAACTGAAAAGGTGAAAATCAGAGGGACCAAGATATGGTGAGTATGACTGATGAGCGAAAATCTCTCATCTAAGATTCTTAACTTATTCTCTAGTTGTTCTTGCAGCATAAGGTATAGTATTGTCATGATGGAGGCAAAATTTTTAAGACCCGATGGTTTTTTGCAATGGTTGCTTTCAATCTGTCAAGCTGATCACAATAATACTATGGAGTAAGGGTTTTCCGGCTTTAAGTTTTTCAGAGTGAACCAGATCATCAATGTTCCATCAACAAACATAAGAGATTTTTGATCTATGGTGTGAGTATTTAAACTGATTTTTAATTTTAAAATTTTTATATTGTGCCTAATTTAAATTTTTAATTAATTGTAAATTTAATTTTGATATTTATTTTATTTAATTTTTATTGAAATGAATTTTAATATTTAATGGCAAAATATATTAATTTATTAAGAATGGAAAATTTGTTTAAGTATTATTGTTTTAAAAAGCGATTCAAAATATATTGTTCAAGCTATGACTGATTTTGTTGATATCACAGCTAACATGCCACCAACACCAGAGAATTTTAGCCGAATCACTCAGGCCAGAATTATTTCGAAGTTCAGATGATGTCTATAAGTTTCTACAAAAGTGTAAAGATTATCTGGACATGTTGGAATTACCAGAAAACGTTAGAGGATTAGCAAAACCGACTATGAAGAACAAATGAGAAACATTATCAATTCAATGCTAAAAATCTCTGAAAGTCTATGTACCAAATCAATATAACAGTTTTATTAACCATATATATATTTCAAATGTAAAATTTTATTTTACAATTTTTCCTTCACGCCCGACTCTATTCGGGTTGGGCTTATAATGATCAACAGAACTGTTTCTGTATTACTTCCGTCAACTACAAAAGTGAGCAGGTTAGTATGATCCAAAAGAGAATTGTTTGGAATTCACACCTGTTAATTAAAACAAAAATAGATTAAATAAAAACATATTCCAAACAGGATTAATCAGCTTTAATATTCTTTCCAATCCTTTGGCAATATGGTGGTTTTGTTTTTGCAATAATCTTGGGATTTTGCTTCTTTGTAAATTATTCGTTGTGTTTTAATTAATAAAATTTGTTTGGAATGAGTACTAAGAGTATTTTGATTATCGAAGAATTTCATAAATTATTTTTTGACATCACCTAACCCCATTTTCAGGTTGATTTGAAATCTGAAATTTCTTTTGAATCTATTTTGATTTAACTGTCTTATTTTCTGACTATCAGGAAATGTGATCCAATGCACATACTCCAGCACATAAGTCAACGCAATGTCGAGATTTATTCAACAAACGGCTGACGACTCATATGGGATTAATGACAACGACCGTGTGGAAACACAAAGTCTGGTGTCAACACCAATGAGATTTCCTATCTCTCCAAGATACGGAAAGCAGCAGAATCGTTCGGGATATCAGGTGTTATGCTGGCAGTCTTGCAGGAGACTATCTTCAAAAACCTCCACTCTTCGTTTTTTCGAGAAATATAAAAACTTATAAATGCGACAGTTGGATCAAATTTCAACTTTTCTTTTTTAAAAATCTAATGAGATTAATTGTCAGTTGAGAATTATTATTTTTTGAACATGAAGAAAAGATTTACCTACGTAATACTGCACTGTAATCTGGAATTTTTGAATCTTCAATACTAAAGGCAATAATATATTTCTACTTTGATTAATTTGAATCAATATTTGTTATCTGTGCTGAGATCATCAGTGAAGTCAGTGGTAACATTCACTAAATCTATTCAAACCTCCATGACAGACAATTAACAGCTTGCCGATGAGGTCATAAAATATAAGAAACCCTTGGAGCCAATGGAAAGAAAAGAAGGTACTTCACAACTACCAATCGATTGGCAACAGTCACTGATTACTGAAAAAAATAATTATTTTAAATATTGATAATTCGATTTGTTTGAATAAACTTTTTAAAGTTTACTTGGTTAACGTCCAAGGTCGAAAGCCATTTGTTTTAAATTATTAAATTAAATCATAAATCATTTCAAAAATATACGCCAAACTAAATGGTCTAATTATTAATTAACAAATGTAACTTGGATGAACATTGTTTTCGTGGTAACATGAATTCTATTTATGAAATGACATTCATAATTAGCATTATAAGGAGTGATTCGAACAATTAGTTATTTTGAATTTTTTTAAATAAGGACCCAAGCTTAGATAAACAATTATTAAATGGTTTTAATTTAAAGTTTTAAAAATTATAATGTTAAATTTTTAAATATTTATTTTAAATAAATGTTGGTTTATTTTAAAAAAGTAAATAATTTAATTTTAATAAAAGATGAGGTCCAAGTTTGAAAACTTTGTTTGCTTAATTGGATTTAATGAAATAGATTATTATTGCTTCGACTTTAAATTCTTATTTACAAATGACTACTCAAAAATATAATTAACATTAAGATTATAATTATGCTAAAGTGACAAAATTAACCCGTTCCTACTTACAAGATATTTTCACTTCAAAAATTATTTGTCTTTCTTTTAATGAGCCTTTTGAAAATGTGAAATGTACAAAACATTTAAAAAGTCTTCATTGTGAATCCTCTTTTCGCAAAATTCGACGATCGAATTAGAAAATATTATATTTATATTGTATATGAATGGACCTGTGACACTCCTATTGACAGGGTGGCTCATGAATATGGTATGCCACCAGTCACTATGTGCAATTGATAGCTGTAATGTTAAAAGTCGACCTCATATACGAGGTTTGTCTTTTAAGTTTTGCACAGAGACAAAAATAACGCAAAAAAGACTGAAAATGATTTATTGCTTTTCAAAATATTCTTCATAAAGATTTATGCACTTTTCCAAGCGTTGAAACCAATTGTGAAAGCAGTTATTCCACTCATCAGTTGTAAAACCTAAAATTTCCATTTTGAACATGCCGATTGCCCCTTCTGGTGACTCGAATTGTTGATCACGAATTTTATTCTTGATATTTCAAAATGCGAAAAAGTTCTTTGGACTTAGATCTCGACTATATATGGTGGATGAAAAAATAATTGTAAATTTTGAGATGATAAAAAATCTGTTATTGCTAGCGCTTTATGTGAACTAGCATTGTCGTGATGAAGAATGATTCTCCGTTTCATGTGTGTTCTTCGAAGACCTGAAGTTATTTCTGGCAAACATATTGTTATAAATCATTGCTCAGTAACCATTTTCCGATTTTTTAAAGGAATTGCAGCTTCATGACCTGTTTTTGAGACAAACGTTGCAATCATCTTCTTTGACACACTGCGAGAACGGGTAAATTTTGTCGTATTATCTACAAATTGGAACACCAAAACACAAAATTTATTTTTCTTTATAGTTTCGTAAGAATAAATCCATAATTGGTCACCACTGACAATGTTGTACACATTTTCTGAGCTTCCGTTGTTGAATCTGTTCAAGGTTTCTCGGCACCTGGATGTTGGATTCAAGATGAAACTACTTTTCTCACATTCAGTTCCTTATGCAGCATCTTATGCAATGTGGTTTTTCAAATGCCCAACGGAAACTCCATCTCACGATATGTTGCATGTCGATCTTCCACCATGATCTGATGAACAGTATTGACTTTTTCCAGAGTAACTGCTGGAAATTGTGGACTAATGTGGTGCTTCATCCCCAAGAACAAATATTATTTCTGATCGACATTGTTTCTGAGATTATCCTCTTCAAAAATTGTACAGGATTATTGTTCGTACATTTTCTTTCGTGAATTCAATATTTTCATTGATTATGTTTTTTAAATAGTCTTTGTAAACATAGACTTTGATATATTTAAACAAAATCGATAATTCTTAGTATCTAAATATAGACTTTTGTTTTACATAATAATATTTTATTATTATATTTTCAAAAAAATTTATATTCTTGATTTTTTTCCATTATTATTGTTATTACTTTTATAATAATAATAATTATTAATAATATTTAACTATTATTAATATTTAATTATTATCATTATTTAATTATTATTTATTTTTAAATATTTTTTAAAGTTTTTAGTTTTTTCGTTATAATTGTTATTACTTTTATTATTATTAATATTAATATTAATATTTTTATCTTTATGAATATTATATATTATTATTATTTTTATTTTTTAACTCAGTAAATTTGGAAATTTTTTTTCGACTTAAAAATTACTTATGATTTAAATAATAATTAATAATATTTTCAATGTTAAATGCATGGGAGTCTCGCTTGTAGCAAATTGTTATATAGACAATATACGATCTCTAAGGTGATTTTCCCAATATTGCAATTGGATGTTGGAAATATTTCAGTGTCAAATGAGAATCTTTCAGCGAAATCTGTAAAAAATATATTTCCATAATACTCGACGAAACTGTCAAAGAAGATACAGTGAATAAATATGGACAATCCTTGGATAATAAAGTCGACCTCTCAGGCCGACAGGAGTCGCAACGATCCAGTATTGTCCAAAGAAACGTTTCCGATATCTGTAAAAAATGACTACACCGAAACAACACTCCATCACCAACATTCCTCCAGCTGCCGACGATTCCGAGCCAGGATGAGTATTTACGCTCTCAGGGATCGACTTAGTAGGTCAATGTTTGTCATTATAACAGTTATGTTTCCAGGGATCGAGAGGAGTAAAGTAAACTGAGAACAGTAAATTGAAATAACAATAATAATAATAATAATAATAATAATAATAATAATAATAATTATAATAATAATAATAATAATAATAATAATAATAATAATAATAATAATTATAATAATAATAATTATAATAATAATAATAACAATAATAATAATAATAGCAATAATAATAATAATAAAAAATATTAATAATTACACAATTCAAATTCAAAGTTTCTTTAATAATACAATTGAAATTCCAAAGGATTCTAAACGTTCAAAATTAAATAAAATAATATAGATTATTTAGTATAAGTAACATATAAAAATTATTAAAACATTTTTTATTAATTAATTAATTAATTAAATTTAATGCTTAATATATTATTATTATTATTATTGTTTTATTTCATTTTTATATTATTTTAATATATAAATAATTTATAATAATATGAAAATTATTACATATTATTAAAAAAATTAATTTCATAATTATTAAAATATTCGAAAATTTATACATAATTATTGATTTCATTTATTATTGAGGTCTTGTAATATTTTTCGGTACAACATACCAAATTCTTTCTGTAAAAATATTTAATTATTATTATGTAGACCCCAAGAATAAAATAATATAATATTATCACTGGAAATGTTTTTTAGATAAGAAGTTATATTATTTTAATTAATAATAATAAAATAATAATAATTTATAAAATAAAAAATATTTTTGTTTACTCTAAACTCTTAAATAATTAAAAAAAGTTATTTATAAATATTTATCAGAATTTTATAAACAATTAAATATTTAGGCGAAGGCTTTCCACAATGAAAGATTGGACTTAATTTAAAATATAAAATGTTCCTTGAATGAAGTCGTAGATATTAATTACTTTATATTAATTTATAATTAATAAATGGCGTCTTACGACAGAGAATGCAATATTTGTAAATATAATTAATTTTCTGATATATAAATTGTTTAAATAATATTTTCTGAAAGAATATTTCTCTTATTATCTTTGGCAATAAAACATGAGTTAAATGATATTAATAATATTATTATTGTGAATCATAATAATAATATTAATAAATGTATCAATATGGAAAAGTAATGATTAGGAAAATAATAAAAATAATAATAAATAATAAAAATAAGAATAAATAATAAATAATAAATAATAAATAATAAATAATAAATAATAAATAATAAATAAT
>JBBMKC010196843.1:0-14614 GCA_037834085.1 Bipalium vagum | reverse complement strand
TTATATTGAATTGATTTATAAACAAAAATATCATATAATTAATAATATCATGAGACAGTTGTTTTAATATTCCTTGTGTAAATATTATAGCGATTCAAAATGTCAATATTTAGCTAAAAAACGACATTTGCAGGAAGTAATTCTACATTATTTTATTGCCAAGAAAACCACAGCGGAAACGTACTACTTGCTTCGAGATACCTACGGAGAACATACTCCTTCGATGACCATATGTAAAGATTGGTTTTGCCGTTTTAGAAATGGTCGATATGATACGAACGACAAGAAGCATGGGAAGCCACAAAAACAATGTAAAGAGAAGGCTGTTGGACGAATACCCATGTCAAACAAAATCTGATCTGGCTGTCGCATTAAATGTGACTCAACAATGCGTTTCAAAACGTCTGGCAGCTTTAAAAATTATTCGAAAATTAGGAATCTTGATTCCACATGAATTGACGGAAAGATGCATTGAACGGCGAAAACAATTTGTGATGTTCTTCTTCAGAGACAAAAAAGTAAATGTTTTTTGCATCGAATTATCACAGGAGACGAAAAATGAATTCGTTATGACAATCCAAAACGCAAAGCAGCTTGGATGATGCCAAGTGAACCCGGTTCATCAACACCGAAACAAAATGTCCACGGTTTGAAAGTTATGTTGTGTATCTGGTGGGATCAGAAAGGAGTGATCCATTATGAATTTTTAAAACTGGTGAACTTTATTGATCAGAATTAATTCGTTTGAAGCATGCTTTGAATGAAAAACGACCTGAATGGGTGACTAGACACGAAAAGATAATTTTACAACATTATAACGCAAGACCACATGTTAATTCAGTCGTAAATAATTACTTAGAAGGTACAAAGTGGGAAGTCTGACTTCACCCGCCCTAGTCACCAGACATCGCTCCTTTGTTCCGCTCTTTGCAATCAGCACTTTCATGAGAGCGGTTCAGTTCCCTTGAAGACCTCCAAAATTGGATTGATAGGTGGATTTCATCAAAAGAGCCAGGGTTTTTCTTTCATGGAACTCATTTGTTACCTGAAAGGCGGCCAAAGATTGTAGCTTCCAATGGAACATATTTTCAATAAATGTTTTTAAATAAAATTTGTAATAAATGTTTTTGTTTTCTTATTAAAAAAGCCGGAGTCATAGTTGTACACCTAATATTATTTAATTAATTATAATTATTATTATTTGAATTATAAATATAATTTTAAAAAGTTAAATATTGTGGAGACTTCAGAAATCCTCAAAACCTCATAAATCCTCGAAATGAAAATTTGACAATTATATTTTGTGACAATTATAATATATTTGACAATATTTTATATTAATAAAAAATGTGGTTTATTGAATTTGTTTAATGTCTTTGATTTTTTATGTAAAAGAATTTTTCCCCAAAAGTTTCGATAAAGAAAAAATATATAAATAATTATGATTATTAGTATTATTGTTATTAATTATTAATTTAGGCAAGTATTAATTACTATTTATAAAATTAACAGTAAAAAATTATGTATGGATATTGGCCCAGAAAATAAAATATTTAAAAATAAATTATCACTACCGTATCACTAGTTGAAATTATTTATAAAAGAAGTTACCCATTTCAAAGGAGACAGACCAAATATTCTTTAAAAAATCGTCTTTAAAATTTTGGTGTTGGTAAAAAAATAAAAAATAAAAATACAAAAATTAATACGCTATATTCTTTTATAAGTTCTTTGTACAAATATTTTGTTGATAAAAGAAAACTGAAATCACAGAAATTATCAATATCAAAAAGTGTTATGAATGAAGTCTGAAAAATAAAATTCAACGAAGTCAATGAAAGGATTTAGGTGCATGGGATGGAATTGTTAATTGTTGTCTATGTGCAATAGAAACAACTCTGGTAATTACAACTTAAAATATCGAATATAAGATCAAAGGATGATAAAACAAGATTAATTTGTGGTAAAAATATGAGGGTATCATCAAGAATATGATCACATAACATAACTTACTTTCTTGGAAGTGTGGTTTTATTCTTTAATTCGCTTTTCTCTCTATTTACAAACGTACTTCATCAGTTTTAATTAGAAGAGATATACTCTTTTTATAATATAAACATATAATTAGTGTTTATATCTGAATCCATAAAAAATAATCATGTTATCAAAATGGGCGAATTTTCTCAAGTTGAAAAAATAAAAATACCATGTTAAATAAAATTATTTTCACTATTTCGCCTACTAAAATTAATTATTTATTAATTAATATATTATAAAAATTTTATAAAAATTATACACGATGCTGTGAATGTTGCCAAGTGGTAATTAAATAATTAATCGATAATTTCAGTTTCACTGCTTCCAGTCTTAAACATATTCATCAGTTTGTTTGGGGATTATTGAACTAGAAGTAATCATGCTTAAAGGTGTATAATGTTTTGGCACACTTTAGAGCTGACGAAAGAAATAAAGGACCTCGTCTGGCAGATCCCCAGTTTATTATTAGAAATATCAAAATTGTAATTACTCTTAGTTCTATTACATTTTATTACTTGTGTTGTGTTTCTCAAAAAGATGGAGCTTAATCGACTGAGAACGTAACGGCTAGAAGACTTTACAATAATCGTGTTCATTTTAAAATCAAATAATGAATTCAAATAACTAAAAAACACAAATGGTTTATAATTTTTATCATTAATCGATTCTGTATACAAATAGTTATTATGAAAACTACGCAAAAAGTGCTTTAAAATAATGTAAACTTTACACGATACACTTATCTCAAAAGACCTTCAGATTATAGTTCTCTACTCTAATAAGTATCGAATTTTAAAAAATAAGAACAACTGGTTCAGAAAATAAGCAATAACAAAAAGGATTACTTAATATTAGAGTCTATTGCTCTAATTATTTATTTTGGAAAATAATTCACAAAGTAGCAAATGGTTACTGTTATATTACAATAATTCACAATTACCTGCGCAATAATAACAATAGTAATAAATTAAAACACATTTGTTCAGAGACTAATAATTCTGAAAACTAAATATCTAAATAAAATCAGAGAAAATTCTGCTCTATCAATTGGCATTAATATATTTTGTCAAAATATGAATAATAATTTTTCGTTGTTTTATTCTAAAGACGTACTTCTATTGTTTTATTTTAATAATTTTAATTATAGTAACTACATATTTACCAAAAAAAGATTATGACAAGTAATTTTTTACAAAATTTATATTTTAATATTTTTCAAAATGATATATTTTTAGTAACATAATGTTACTTTAATATTTATTTACTATAAAATAAATTTTTATAAAAATTAGTTATTCGGAGAGTTTTATCGTTTGTTATGCCTATTTTTAAATCTTAATTTAAAGCACTTAAGTCATTTTAAAGATTGAGATATCCAAATTGTCTGGTAGATGGCAGAAGGTTTAGCAACAAAAAGGACAGTACATCATTGATTAAAATATTTATTACTAAATAATAAAACTTTTGGTCTTACTTTTTCCGAACAATCCAATAATATTATTGCATTAATTATTTTTCTAAGAATTATTTAATTTGATAAAAATTTATATTTTTTGCAGGGAATTTTCTTGAAAATTTCAACTATAAACTAAACATAAATTAAAATAAATATAATTGATTTTTTTGTAATTAAATCAAAGAGAATCAATAGAATAAAATAATGGAATCCATATCGTAAAAATATCTCAATGATGGTAGATAAACACTGGAAACAAAAAATGATAAACGAACCATTTTCAGACAAGCGATTTCAACCAACCCTTATGTCCTCAATAAGAAATATCTAAAGATAACTGAACTTTACAGAGTCAATTGATTGTCCAAATCATTACTAGAATCCAACATACTTTTTCAAAATAAAAATCGCAAAAATTGTCTGGAAAATTGTATTCTGATCCAAAATTGCAAAACCAACACAATTCACAATAAATGATCTCGCTAAGTAATAATCTAAATATTCAAATCTTCTCGCCATATAATAATCCTTCGTAAAAGACAAATCACAAAAATCTGGCAAAAACAATCTTTCTAAAATTTTGTTTTGACAAATTTCTTCAACTTACCAACCCCTTTGTATAAGACCACCAATTTTCTGCATTTATTAATTATGTTATATTATGTTATTATATTATATGTTATATCATATGTTATTAATTAATTAAGTTATATGTCACGGATGTAATAATTTATACATAATGGAGGTACATAGTCATCTCAGAACACATATTAGCAAACATTCATAATTATACTTATAATACTTTTTATCACTAAGCATAGTAATCTAACAAAATTTTAAATTATTAATAAAGGTTATCTCCAAAAGTTATTTTTCACCATTGTACTTGAAAATATAAAAATATATTCTATTAAGATTTTTAGAAAGAGTATTTTATATTTGAAAATATATATGAGAAACCTTTGAAATGTAACCACTTCTCATTGATAATTTATTTTTTAATTAAATAATTCAAACAAAATATATTAAATTGTTTTCACAAATAATTGAATACTTTTACAACTTATCGTGGATTAATATCATGTCTTTAAATCTTCCGTCTTTTTTAGATTTTTGTAATTGATTAATTTGAAGACTGAGTAATTTAATTAATATTGACAATTATAAGCAAAAATAATGAAACTTTATTGTCTCTTTTCGTTTATTTAAATCTACATATTAGCAAAACAATAAATAAAGACAATATTTTAAAAATATTATTTATATTATATTTATATTATTTTTACATACCTTATAATATTACTTATCATTTTATTTTGGTTTATAATTTATTATTTTGAGTGAAATCGTCATATTAATATATATCAATATGTTTTTCATAAAAAATAAAAATAATTTTACCCAATAATAAAATAAAATTGAATAATTTCAAAATATTGATTTAACATAAATAACCATATAATTAAAATGTTGAAAATAGCGAGTGTAATTTATAGATGAAAATTTTTCTGAAGAAAATTTAATTAATTAGAACCCAGCATCATTACTTGAATAGTAAGTCAAGACCGAATTAATATAAGAATAATTTAGCTTATTATATTTCATTATTATTATTATTAATTTCCTCAAAATAATATACCATGTTTATAAAAATTAATTTCATTAATTTATGAATATTTTGGTTATATTATAAAAATTTAGATTTAATAAAATTCTTAAGATTTACGAAAAAATTTGCTCAATGTTAATAATTTATAATCATAAAACCACTAAGAATCTGATTCCAAAATCTTATAGTTGTATTCGTTACTGTCCAACACATCTTTATAAGTCAATAACACAGTCTTTTATGTGATCTACACCAAGAATCAAAGATTCAACGTTAATAATAATTCTTCACTGCTTCTGTAATACATATTAATATGGTGATATTTGTTATCACGCAAAATGAAACAAAACCAATAGAAATAATTATTGAAAATCGATAAACTTTCATCGAGCCGTCTACCTCGAACTTTAAATTTATTAGAGTTCAGTTATTTTTACCTGAAATAAAAGTGTTCTTGGAAGAAAAGAAGCAAATGTGAATTTTTTGGAAAATAAAGAATGGTTGAATGATTTATCTTTTTTGTAGACATCACCGTAGTATTAGCTGTCCTTGATTTGCATTTAAAAGGAAAGGACCTGTAATTTTCCTCAATGTTTGAGCGGATTACCAGTTTCACAAAGAAATTGGATCTTTTTATTGCACAGGTAAAGGCTGATAAAATTTTACACTTTCGTAGTCCATCTGAAGGAGAGAAAAAGTTTTCTTTCAACTATGAAAAATATACTAAATTATGTGAAGATTTGCTTAGAGAGTTTACAATTAGACTTTCTGACTTTAGAAAGATTGAAAATGAGTTAAAATTGTTTAATAATCCATTTTCATTTGAATATGATAAAGCACGAGTGGAGTACCAACTTGGACTAATAGAGCTGCAAAGACAGGGAGGTTTAAAAATTTTCCATAGAGAGAATTCACTTCCTTTATTTTATAAGAAATTGCATTCTATCAAAAATGAATTCAATCAGATTCTAAATTTAGAAAATTATTATGCATATGGGAAGTACATACTCTTGCGAGCAGTTTTTTTGAAGCATGAAAAACAATAAAACTACGGAAAGAAATAGGTTGACTGGCATACATTTTGCAAACATTCTCAAAATTAAAAATCCATTTTTTATACAAATATTGAAAACATCATAGCTGGAAGACAAAGTCAAACGTCTGATTGAATAAATATTGGTTAATTAAATTAAATGATTTTATGTATAACTACGTATAAACATTACAATATTTACAGTATTGTAATAATATAAATAAACTGTATTCACGTGATTTTGTTTTATATTGTAATTTTTCCATTAAATTTAAGGGGATGATAAGGAAAAAAATCGACGTTTTTAAAGAATTCACACTCCGGCAAGCGACCCATTTTTTCAGCCCAGTTAAATATTTAGATTTGCAATTCGGCCCAATATATCAAAAGGTTAGACATCCTTGGGTTAGACAACGTGTGAAAAAGATAAAAACTATTAGCGTACGTTCTGGGAAAACTGAGAGTGTTGAAGAACATTTTAATTGACCTTTTTGAGGGTGAATTTGACCATATTGGCTCTGTGTGGTCTCAAATTATATTGAAGAATAAATTCGGCTTGCTTATTCTATCTTTTCACTTTCATAATTTCTTCTAATTGACGTAATTGATTGATATGTAAGCGCTTGTTAACTGTCTAGTTTTTCCAAATTTAACTAGTGCCTTCTAGTGCCCAGTTCCACTAATCAGAGATTATGGTTTTCTTGGGATGCAAATCTTCTATAATTCTTGAGGTTGTCGTAAGAACAAGAGCAAATCACTCCTTCCTGTGCTTATATTTTTTTAAAATACCATATCTTAATACCAGTGATGATTCAATAAAAAAAACCATACCTTGAGGTCTCGTGTTTCTCGATATCTGGTAAGATTTTAATCTTCAATTTTTAAACGAATTTTTCTTTGATTTTTGGCAGACAATCAATTTTAACAATACTCATTTGATTTTAAGTGACAAAGGACTGTCACGGGTTTTTATTTCTGAATGTTTGGCAGCTGATATATAGGGTGTTTTGCAGAATAAATATGTCATTTTAGAATTTCTCGTACCAATATTTTGCAGTAACCCAAACCAAAACAATTTTTCCTTATACTTACATAAATTCCTTGCGCCACTTCTACAATTTTTGACCTCGATTAAAATAAAATAGCAATAGTCGGAATAAATATGTTTCTCATCAACTTTGCACTGTATTTCAGAGTTGTTTCAAATTTAAATAAAATGAAATGACACCAAAATATCTACTATACTTTGTAAAACAGAAAAAGATCTTTTAAATAAATGTATTCCGTATAAAATAAATATGATACGGTAAAAACAAAACCAAAAATAATGAAATCAAGAAAAATTATATGATAACCTCATAAAGCATATTGATTATAAAGAATTATCCCCTTAGGTCCTTGTTTAAAACAATCAAAAATTATAATTTTGTTATTATTGATTAAAATATTCCGGAAAAAATAATTTCGTTTCCTATTTTGAAATGTCACTCCACTATCTCAGAAATCAATTCAGCTCTGAATGGCAATGAATCAAATTATATATATAATCTTCTAATCTCACTTCCTTGAAATAATCAAAATAATTAAGATATCTAATTTCACAGAATTTACCACGTATCATTTCTGAAGAATTTCCTTTATTTTTTTTAAAATTTTCTCTAATAAAGATGTCATTTTATCGTTTCATCCATCAGATTTACCAATTGAACAAATTGTTCTTGTTGAAAGATTAAAGATTATTAATAATATTGCAGTTCGTAAAGCACATTTATTGATTAAAGATATTATTAAATATGACTTTTAATTAATAATTTAATTTATCTGGATATTAAAATAAATTAAGCAAATTTCGCTGTCATTTTTGGAAAAAACACTTCCATGGAGTATATGAAAATTTTTTCATTTTTAATGATTTTCACTTTAAAAATATAAAATATAAATTTTATTTTCAACATCGGGTAATAAAAACGTCATCGGTTTATAAAATATTTGGAAAGGAAAAATAATTTTCACAAAATATAAAAAGTAAAATTTGGAAAATTATAAATCTTTCGTTTTATTGAGATTTTATACATTTTTATGGTAGAACTTTTTACATTTTGAATTTAACTTTTTTTCAAAATCAATATAAAATGTTAGTACACTTACTTTTGAAAGTTATTTTTGATTGGTACTATTTTAAAATAAATAATAAAATAAAAAATGATAATAATTTTAAGTTTTAAATTATTATTTTAAGGATATTATTTTTATAATAGTAATAAATGTTTATTATGAATTTCGCTATTTAACAACTTCATATATTATATTTTAAAAATTTTTATATATTTAAAATTTTTAAAATCAGGCTTAATATGCATTGGTCAAATGTTTTTATATTTATTTCAAGCTGTTCATAAATCTCTCCTAACAAACCATTTCAAATTCGTATATTCCATTTTCACTCATTCGCAAATGACCATATGCATCTTCATCTATGTTATCATAATTTTCACAAATCATCCATTGACTGCAATGTTGTCTTAACTTTATTTATATGACATCCAATGTCAAATTAAAAAGTTTTTAATTCTTTATACCTTTGTGATTGGCATACATACTTTGTATTTTCTTCTGTTTCATGATTACACAGTGACTACTTATAAAAATATATCACCAAAATTAAATAGAACATATAAGAGGCGACAGAAGTGAATTATATTTATTATAATAGTTAAAGAAACCATTAAATGAACGATCTGTTAAAAATGTGCGGACATGTTCAAAATGCTTCCCTCTATGTTCAGTACAATTCAGTACAAGATTTCACACAACTATAATCGTCTGTCTTCATCTCCGTCATGTAAGCATACTAAACGAGGAATACAAGGTCTCATCACCACCTACAGTAAAATTCGATGAACAATTCTACCACTAATATTCAACTGTGAAGAAAATCGTTTACTTGATTTTTGAGGAATTCTCAGCAATATTTACCGTAGTTTAATAATTCTCTTTAATTATTGGATTTGACCTTTCTGAGCTTAGACCATCTTTTATTTTTTCTGTTTCCTCAAATTTCTAAATTAAACTTTTGATGTTTCAACTTTGTAACCGCCCAGATAACAATAATACCGGCTTCAGCATCTTTATTATTATTTCCATTGCTTTACTCTGTTCCTGAGTTAGTCGCATAGTTATATTTATCTAAAATTATAATAAAATCAATATACAATATCTACAAAAATCATATACAAAACCAATAATTAGAAATATTTACTACAACAAAGATGTATAAAACAAAAAATGTTATTACTTAAAATGTTATTATAAGACTGGGCTTTTTCCTAAATGAAATACGGTAATATATATTTTGATGTATTGAATACACGCCCGAAAAAAGTTTCGCATTTTGTAAGAAAGATATTGGGATATTTTATATTCTTACAAAAATGTTCGTTATTCGTATTAAATGCCCTAATTATTACAAGACTAACAGTAAAGTTTCATATTTTATGTAGTGCTCCTTCCTCGTAATAAAATGTAAAAATCTATCCTCTCATATTCGGTGACATTTAATGAAATATAAACATATATGGTAAAAAGAGTGGATAATGAATATTAGCCTAATTTCAATCTCGAACATGTTTGACTTTTTCTTTTGTATTTTTATTAAAGGCATCTGTCATTAATTACAGTAAAATCTCCATTGGTTTCCATCTGATGATTTTCTCTGCGAGACAAATCGTGATGATATCGTTAAGAATTTCACATCAACTGAAAAATGATTGAGAGGGTCTGGGTTAAATTTAACTCTGAGGATAAGTGATTCGTAATGAAGAAATCTCACGTTAAATGTTCCATAAAATGAGCTGTGAAATCTAAAGATAATATTGTCTGAAATAAATACCAGGAATTAGATTCACCACTTTTAATAATGTATTTCAAAAGGATTCAACATCTTCAATATATTTTCTGTTACATGAACCTACTTGTCATGGACATTGTAAGGAGAGTAATGAATTTCATTTTTCTATACTTTTTTTACACAAAATTTTTTTAAAAAGTTAAACCAGTCCTTATTTCAAGTGAAACATGGAATAATGGTTAACTGTCGTCATTTGTTAAGGTTTTTATCAGACCTTATAAGATTTGACCGTTAATTTTTATAAGGTTCTTCTGCTGTATTTTGTCGATGTTCAAGAAGAGTCTTTAGATTAACTAGATTAGTATGTACGGATAACATGTCAAACAAGAATTACGGAATGCGTCCAATTAAAAAGAGACATTCTGATGAATGAAGGTTTCAAGAGGTACCCGACACGGTTGCCTGATCAGTGGAGAAGAATAGAGTCAGATGATTTTGACCTTCAGAAAAATGTTAATGAAAATTCTTTTTAAAAATCTGTTTTTTCTTTTCGAAACAGTCAAAAAACATACTCTCCTTTCTGTCTACCATTAATAAAGGAAATCATGGCACGATATTTACAATTTTTTTTTGTAAAATATATTTATAAATAAATTTCGTTCAAAATTTTTACAGCGATATAAAGAGAAAAATCAAATTTTTAATACATAATCATGAGAACTCTGCCATATACACAGGAAACGGTGAACAGATATATGGACAATATATCAAAATACATAATAATAATAATGTCTAAATGTAACTAAAGTGTGACCAAGCTAACTAAATCGATTGGGAAATCCTTTGGACAAGCTTAGGATATGATACAGTTTAATGTGACAATATTTTGATTTGGGGCTCTTTTTTTCTTCGTTGACTTTCTTTTCAATTTCAAGCTGGACCGAAACACATTTCGATTCAATCTCGAACCCGTTTCTGTTGTGATCTCACTGGGATTGTTGGAAAACTCGTTTTGAATGGTTATGTTGTTGTAATCATGCAAATGAAGAAAAGAAGATGAATTTGCATGGGTTAGGCTGGACTCTTCCAGCCTCTTTAATAGTTCTTTATCTGTCCGATTGAATTTTATCGGCTTTTCAGCTTGAAAGTTTTGTATCCAAAGACTTCGGAAAATGTCGCTTATCTTTTCTGATGTCTTTGCCGAAGCACATATAAATTGTGACGGTTTCAAGTCCATCGATATGAGCCAATTTGTGATTTCAGATTCAGAAATATCGTTTTCCGTTATGGGAATATCGGACTTGTTACAAACTATAACCAAAGGAAACTGGCCGAAATTTTCACGTTCCATTTTCAATTCTTCTAGAATACTTTGAACTTCCAAAAACGACCCCTTGTCATTTTGAGCAAAAACCAAAACGAAAGCTGCTCCACTGCTCATGCTGATCCTTCGCATTGCCGTAAAGTTGTAAGTACCCCCGGTATCCATGAAGTCTAGCTCTATAGAATAAGTTCCAAATTCAAAAGTACGAGTGAAAATATCTTCTACTGTTGGTCGATATCTTTCATCGAAGCTGTTGTAAATGAATCTATTAATGATAGCGGTTTTTCCAACAGCTCCCGAACCAAGAAAAACCAGTCGAGGAGGATATTTAGAAACAGAATTTGTTACTGCTTGCATTTTATGGGATAAAAATCTCCAAGAAACTAATAATTTTTTTATTCTTATCCTATATTTATTTAGAAATAAGCCAATAACAAGTGTTTTACCTGCTTTGGGAAGAAGAAATATATTACAATATTACAATAATATAATTATGTTATCAATCCAACCAATACATCTTTAAGATTTGCAAGGAAAAGTAAAATTGATTTTATAGTTTGCTCACATGTCATATTTCTAATTCCTCTACTCTTAAAATATATTTATTAATTAAAAAGTGCAATTGTTCAATTTGCACATTAATAAATATTTTGCCACCACTCCTACATGTTACAAATTTTGTTTTAATCTTTGATCAAAATAATTTTCATGGTCTTCATTTATTTGTTAAAATTATTAACATCAAGAGGTTTCAAGTCCATGATTCATTCATTACAGCACAGATCACACTTTCCAAAATCAATGTAATTATTTTTTGACATGAGATTTTATTTTTAAAAGTATTTTAATGTATTGCACAATTTTTTTCAATTTGTTTCCATTGTACGTTTGTGTTTAAGCATTCGAAAGCTTTATTTATTTATGGTGACTTTTATATCAAATAGTGTACAGTACTGAATTTTTTCTCTATTTATAGTTTTAGTACTTTACTATAAAGTGAATATTGGTACTTTATTGCCTTGAAAAGTTCTTGTTTTCTGATTAAGGATGCTTCTATCAATTTTCATTGATTTTAGGCCTGCAAACTTAAAATAGCAATTGTTTAAATAGATTGACATTTTATCTTATTATATTAGGTGACAAAAAAGTTCACTGAAAAAATAAAATAAAAGCGTCATGGCAATTTTTATTAAATGTTACAAATAATATGACAGATATTCATCATTATTATTTTTACAATATAATCCCAACGCTTCAGCAATTTGTATGATTTGATAAATTCCCTCTATAAAGAAATCTGGCATTTTGGTACTAAGAAATGTTTGAACTTGAGAAATAACTTCATCACTTGATTTGAATGTGCTATCACCTAGATTCTAAATAATTATTAAACTGAAGGGACTTTGTCAGAATATTAAGGAGCGTCGGAGTTCGTTAATCTTCTGTGTTGTCAAATTTACAGAATGAGGTTTCGCATTATCTTTTTGCAGTATTATTCCTTTTTTAATCAAGTGCGAAGGCTAAAATTTTTTTATTGCAGCATTGACTTTATCCAGTTGCTGAATATAAATTTCTTAATTAAGTGTTTATCTATTTTCTAAATATTCTTTAAATACAATTCTCCTAATATCCCAGAAAATGCACAGTAAGATCTTTTTCTTAGTAAAACCTGGTTTAGACACGGTTATCATCATACACCTAATTCTTATCTGAGGCTGGGAAAGTCTTCTTTTCTATGCAAACTTAACTCTATTTTGTTTGTTTGCTTCAGTAGGGTTAAGTGATTTATAGCAAAGAGCATGCAAATAATTCCCATTTGTTAGAGCTGCTGTGTTGAGTAAGTTAGCTAATTCTTCGGTTCTTATTGATGGAGTTCTGTTTATCTTATCCAATAAACTAGCATCATCAATTAAATTGGAAGACCTTAACGTTTTGTATCTACCCCATCAAAATCACCATGGTTGAAGTATGCAAAAGCTTATAAACATTTTTTTATATACAAGGTCATCTCCTAAAGATGATTTCATATTCTGCAAACAATTTTAAGGAGTCTTTTCCAATCATAAAATTCGATAGTTCGGATTTTTAGCTTATTCGTCTAAAAATAATAAAGCATGTAAACTAAAATATAATATATCAAAACTTGAAAAAGTGAATAAAAGTACGATTATAAATATTATGTCTACAAATATGACTCCGCCGGTTTTACCCTAAATAAATCAAATAAAAAAACTAATCAAATAAAAAAAAACAACCAAAGCAAATTTATAAAAGATTTTTATTAAAAATAATTTCCTTCACTCATGACAACGTTTTCCCAAAGTTGTGGCAGTTTATGTATACCATCATAGAAAAAATTATTTGATTAAGAGGCAATCCAATGATCCTCACAAGTCATAAAGCTGTGCTCTGACAGACCATGTGCCATCGAACGGTATAAATGATGAACGGAGCAATATCTGGAGAGTATGGAGGATGGGGTAAGACATCCCATTTCTACTGTTTTATAGCCTCATCAACGGTTTTAACAACACGAGGCCGAGCGTTGTCATGAAACAATATTTTCTTCTCATGTCTATCAGCCCATTCTGGTCGTTTGGGAGCGTTTTCTTCGTATAGTTGCATTAACTACTGTTGATAGCAATTGGCAGTCACGGTTTCATCAGTTTTCAGAAGTTCGTAGTACAGGATACCTTTTTGATCCCACCATATGCATAACAATACTTTTTTCCAATGAATGTTGCGCTTTGGAGTTGACTCTGTCAGCTGACCTGGATCAACCCAAGATCTTTTTCATCTGGTATTGGAGAAATATATTCATTTTTCATCGCCAGTTATTATACGATGAAAGAAAGATTTTATTTTGTTTATTTTGATCAAAATTTCGCACGTGGTTTTCTCAGCTCTTGGCTTCTTTCTGTTAATGCATGAGGCATCTACTTTCCCAACTTTAGAATCTTTCCTATACCGCGTAAACGATTGGAAATTGTTTTTTTGGAAACATTCAACGAAGCAGCTAATTGTACCTGAGTTTGACATTCGTCTTCGTCCAAAAAGTCTTGAAAATCAAGGTCTTCAAATTTCTTTGGTAGATTTCCGTGGGCATTGTCATTAAGGTTAAAATTGCCCGTTTTGAATTTTTGAAACCATTCCCGAAATGTTCTTTCAGCTAAAGAATTGTTGCTATAAGCCTGTACTAGTAATTTATATGCTTCGGCCGAATTTTTCTTCAAATTAAATAAAAATAATAAAGCTTCCCGCAAATGGTTATTTTCCGGCACAAATGTTGTCATCTAAAATAGTAAATA
>JBBMKC010196832.1:0-14615 GCA_037834085.1 Bipalium vagum | reverse complement strand
ATATTATTTTAGTAACTGATATTTGTTTTGTGCAATAAAATTTTTAAAAAGAATTTTTTATTCAAAATGCTCATTTTGTATGGGACACCCTAATAATTGGATTAGCATTATCTTGCCTTCACCATATTTTTTTTAGTCACCTATTCTTAGATTCAATAAGCATAACGCATTTTTGACAAATTCCAAGTATCTTTCAGCGTTCATACTTTGACCGTTTTCGAATAATTCAAAGTATATTGCGCCATAAAAATTGCACACCATAATCAGAAGAAATTTTTTCGATATATTTTTTTCGTGGAACCCGGTCCATCTAAGCATAGCCACTTCCTCTTATTATTAACATAAGGAGAAAGATACAAGTAAACTCATTTTTTGACAGTTACATAAGTATTCTTTCTTGCATTCCGCTTTGACAGCACTTCAACAATTATCTTAGAAAGAATGACGAAACTTTTTGTGTTCATTTGTTAAAACATGCGGCACCCATTTGCCTATAACCCGAATGGTCATGGAGAACTGTTTGAATAGACCTTCACAAGGATACAGAAATTTCTTGATCAACCTAATTTTTTTCCAAAGTGGTGTTCTGATCATTGACAACTGGTCCTGGTTTTTCTGAATCCTCATTTCTTTTATAGTTTATTCTGCCTATACTGAAATCCTCAGAAGTTTTTCTTATTCTTTTCCCCTTGAATATTATTCTTTTCTTCTCCCTATACATTGACAAATATCGACAAACATCTGCGGCAAAATGGCCATAATTCACATCTTTGGGTGTTATAAGATTTTAAATATAAATGTAAGCAAAAAATCAGATAAATTTAAACAAAGATTTAGAATTTTATAGATTGTAATTATCTTTAAAAATACTTATTTAATATATTACATATATATTGAAAATGAAAATATGAAAAAAAATTTTCTTAAATAAAGGCAATTTTGCGCCTCCTATATTATAATTGTTAATTAATAAAAAAATTATTATGTCTTGTCTTTATTTGGCAATTTATTTATCAGCACATCCACACGTACCTGAGGCAGGTCTTCTCAAATAAAGACAAGGGGTTGTACGCGAATGGAATATTCAAATTTTATGATAGATGGCAGAAGATCTTGGAACAAAAAGAAAAATACACCATTGACTAAAATATGTATTACTAATAAAACTTTTGGTCAAAGTTGTATTAATGTTATGTGATTTTCTTTTGTGGTGAATAAATTAATTTCTATTACAATATTCTTAATTCGAAAGGACCATTATTTTGCAATTTGGAGTCAGGAATTTTTTTTATATTAATCATTTTGTTAAAACCCTTCACACTTTAAATTTTTAATTCATTCCTGACGCTATATCCAAATACTTTTTTCTGGTAAACAATTTATGTTAAGTTCTGCTACTCTCTGACATCAATCTACATTTCAATTTTTAAACTTAACAAATTATAAAACTGTATAATGTTTCTTTATTTTCCAGAAACCACTGTTATAATTTTGATAGTAATAAGAGCCTGATATTTGATTCTGTGCTGAAAAAAATGCATTATCAAATTTTTCCTTTTTTTTATAAATCTCATTTAACCTATCTAAGCAACATCATTTATTATACCAAACTAAAGATCAAAGATTTAGTAAATATTTCTTCTTTCTTTTGAATATTAGAATATTTCTATTCCTCTAATTATTGTTAAAAAAAATTATTAATTACTAATTATTTATTTTAAAAAAATAATTATTGTTATTAACATAAAAATAAAAATTAATTGACCTAAAAATACAATGTACATATTTGTTCTCATTTACTAAACTACAAAAATATATAATTTCTTTTGTTTTTAGATATTAATATATATAATTAATATAATTAATATATATTAAAAAACACCTAAAATTATATTTTCCGAAATTATTTTACATGAAATAATTTATAAAGGTAATTACAGTAATTCTTCAAAATCTTGTTTTAGCTTAAATCTATATGATAAATATGACATTAATTTCTACTTTTGTGTCTAATTTAGCGACTAATGCTCAAATATTTTTCTGCACCTTATCTTTAAAAAAAACTTTAGTAGAATACATTTTCCTGGAAATAAATCTTTCAGAATTATTAATATTTATTGCTTGAAGGACTGGAAATTAGTAATTTCATTAACTTTCTTTCATAGATTAATTTTCATAGTAACCAAGTTTTTACTGATGATTTATGTCTAATGAAAATTTGTATAGAAACAAAAGAGAAAAAATAAAAGTAATTGATTCATGATATTAATTAGTTGACCAATTATTGTATTATTTATTTTCATACTTAGCTTTATGGATTATTCCATACGGAATTTATAACTAAACTGTATGATATTGTTAGTCCTATTTTCCTGTTTAATTTAATTATTGAAGAATAAAATATCTTAACTTTGCAATTTAGTTTCAATTGAATGTTATTATTATTTGGATAATTTGTTATAACAACTATATTTACAACTAAAATTAAAAAATAAGTTGTTGCCTATCAAATTATAACAAGGTGTTAAAAAAGTAATGCAAGATTTTAACGACTAAGGTTTATGAAAATGTTATTTTTTAATACCCTGTGGTAAACCTATTTCTCATCTCCAGTAACAATTTGATATTACAATTATTTTATTACTAAATTGATCAAAATAGTTATTTTAAACAAGGAGTATTTCTAATCCAATTTTTCATATTTGTATTCACTAATGAAAACAGTAAAAAGTTATGAAATGACGTAATATATAGATTTTTAAATATATAATAATTTAAGGTTTCCCAACATTTGTCATTTTACAATCTAATCTTATCATGTTTTACTAATCAAGAATTCTCAAACAAGATTAAAAGGAATAAACTCTATATATTACATCATCAAATAAATAAACAATTCAAATTTTACCTAAATACTTCTAAATGAAAATTAATATTAGATTGTATCAAAATTTTCCGTGATTTAGATAGTTTAAAATTATTTATCAAAATAAATATTTTTAATAACAATTCTTAAAAATTTAATTTTAAACTTAAATTTTCTTTTGACAATTTTTTTCTGACTCAATAATTTTCTTCAACGGTTTTCTTTTGACGCAATAAATTAAATAAAATTCTGCGAAGACTTTCTGTGGCAATCCATTGAGAATTTTAGTGTCTTTTATAATATACTTGTCAGACGACTAATCAGTCGTAGACTAGTATTATTAATGAAGAATGTTGATTCCAGTTTTTATCCTTTAATTCTAAATCGGTCCTTCCTTGCGGACCCTGATCTAATTTTGGCAATTCGGCTTTCGCCGTTGTCAAGATAACATCGTTTTTAGATAACAAAAAATATTATTATTATTAATAAGTTTTGCATTTTTATAATTATTATTATTTTATATTATTATTCAATTTCTGACTCTTTTGTGATCTTAATTAAATCGATTTATAAATATTATTGTTATCTCAGACCCTTTAGCGGTTCTCAAAAGATAATTTAAAATGTTTGAAGAGGTGTGTCCTTAGGTAGCCCAACAATTTAATGAAAATTACTACTACATTATGAATTAATATAAATTTGAAATAAATATACGAAACCTAAAAATGAAATATTCTGTACATTATTAATTATAAAATGAAAACAAAATACCTTTAAATAAAAAATATATATGAAAAACATTTGTTTATTCAAATAATAGATTTCCCACTTTACCAGCACCTTATTAGCAATAATTTTTATTATGAATAAGTATAATTTTATGAATTAGTATAATTTTAAATATTAACACAGTCAAATCTCATTACTATACCACTATTGTGTGACTGTTAAAAGGTAAGAATCGTGAAAAGTCTACTTTTGCGTGTCAAGGTTAAACATGCTATGCTTCTTCCAGATAAAAACTACAACAATTTAATCACAATACGTACACCGACAAGTCTTCAACCGCCAACTTGAACCCATGGATGAGGGAAAGGAGTTCAAGTATACGTTTCTAGACGCTTTACACGTCTCCCGGCGTGCATAATTGCAGGTCAGCAAGTTAACGATCAGGAACTGTTTCCCGAAGGCCAAGTTTATTGATGAGGAGATCCAAACAGAGGTATAGGATGCAGCGCTGCTCAATATCTGAGAAGTTCTTCCTGCTGAAGAAAGATGGACGAAAACGAGGAGATCGTCCTGTCTCACTTTCTCAAAGTTGATGAGCGTCTCGTGATTGGAGGAGATGGCAGAAAAGGTGCTGTGTGGTGAACAGTCGGTATAAGTATCGAAGAGAAAGTCGTTTCGTTTGAGGAACCCCGGCGCGCTTGGAACACCGTAAGGAAGTTCATGCAGCAGAAAAGAGAGGACCTCGGGTGATACAAACGTGCAATCAGTTAGATAACGAATGGCACGTGATCCGCCAAAAGAAAATGAGCCAAACGATGATTCTTGAGAGCTCTGAGTTGATATGTAACTTGAAAAAATAAATCCTCGTTACAATGCCACTCTTGCTTGGCCACAACAGGTGACATAATAACAAGATTTGACTGTAATGTCAAATGTAAAAAAATATATTTATTAAACAATCAGTGAAATCGAAATTATGAATTTCAAGATGATCATACTTTTCAAAAGTACAAATTTTAAATTAGTTGAAGTACGAAATTGTTATAATTCATGTTAAGCTATATAACAATGTAAAAATTCTAATACCAAATCATTTAATATATATAAAATATAAATAAATTATAATTATTATAATTTATGTCTTATTTCTGTTATTATTTTTATTTTAATAATAATAGTGATATTATTATTTGTTCGGTCATCATATTTCAAAATTATATTAACTATTATATTTGTCTAAATTGACTCTTTTTTAGAAAGTGTCAATTTAATTCTGATTACATGAGATGATTTAAAATACTTTGTAATATTATTCTACTTGTAGTATGACAATCTTTAACTATGAAAAGTGAATCTATTTCAGCAATCTCAAACGTAAAAGATCGTGGATTGATCCAGGACAACCGAAAAACTCAACAGCAAAACATGATATTTTTCTAAACAAGGTTCTATGGTGGGATCACAAAGGTGTTTTATACCATGAATTACTGAATCAAGCTTCTAGAACTAATAATTATAAAATTATTTTAAGATTACTTAAAAGAATTTATAATAAGTGTCAAAATTCTAAAATTGCTTCATGTGCTAGTTATAGCTTTTATATTAAAGTCCATTAGAAATTCAAATTTCTAACTTAATCTAAACTTTTTAAATGAATTTTCTGATATGAGTATTAGAATTTTATCAGTATATATTTATGAACTTTTTGACTTTAAATGTTTTAGAACAAATTAAACTTTAATGTATTGCATTTATAAAATAGAATAATTCATTTTTATTTACCTACAGATAAATGATAAAGTCAGAATTTTACATAAAATGAACTCTTAACCGAAACTGTATCACGAAAAGTTACATTATCATCTGTTCGTTTATCATTTACATCATTAATTATTCTTTCTAACAATTTTTATATAAAAAAATTTCTTGATGTTTTTATTAAAATAGGTATTTTCAACAATATTCCTCGTAATCTTCATTCATAAAATTATATTATAATAATTTTTATTAGATAAAGATTTTATCAACATGATTGTAAGTATTTTACAAAATTCATGGTAACTTGATTAAATTTAATTATTTCATAACATTTAGCATTGTAATTACAATTAATAATAATAATAATAATATTAATAATAATAATAATAATAATAATAATAATAATAATAATTAAAAGTACAATTAATACTTTTATCACTGAAATATTATTTTAATGTTTATATTTTCTAATAAAATATGATTTTTGTATCTATTAAAAACTAAAAAGAAAATGTTGCTTCTTGTATAAAAATAAAACATTTTAAAATTTAACAAATATCTGTTGAAATGTTATTTTTTGAATATAAGAATACATATGAGAAAAAATTTATTTTTAAATATAAAGATAAAATTTATTAGATTTGTAATATATATTTTGATTAATTTATTTGCTTTGATTTTCGTTTTTCATTTTTACTAATAATTTTTAATATTTTAATAAAGGCCTAATTTAATATGGTATAAAAGCAATATTTAATAATAAACTCATCGAAAACTTATTCATACAAAATTTCGTAATGTCAGATCAAATTATATTGTTGGTTCTGTACATTAAATTATTTGTAAAAAATTAACATGTTAATTTATAAATGGTTTTTATCAATTATTCATTCATTGATAGAAAAATAATTTATTTCCTAAATTTTTTATAAAAATTTTTTAGAATATCATAATTTTATAAAGAAAAATATATGTTCATTTACTAGATATTTTATTATTTATTAAAAAATTTAAATAATTCTTAACTAAATTAAATTTTCTTTTTAATTTTGAAATAATGAAGTTTTTGAAATAAATTATTAGTGTTAATAAATAAATGTGTATGGCTATTGAACCTTTATATCAATTCGTAATGTTTCAAATTTATTTGACGAAAATAACCATGAAAATTTGGATGCTCTCACCAACAAGCAAGACTACCAGAAAGGAAACGCAGAAAAAGAAGTAACTAAGGAAAAGAAACACATGCAATTAGAGATGGTAGATCTAACAATGGATTTAAAAAATTGACAATTGTTTTTAATTCAAATCGTTTTTTTATATTTTGATAATTTTAACAAATATGTCTGCATTAGCAAATGTATTCATTCTTAAACTTTAACTGTGTTTTTATTTCTTTAATTTTAATCTTTAATAAGCATGATTTATATATTATCATCAAGCGTAAAATATAATGAAATTGTTCAGTAACTTCCATCTACTAAAGTAATAATAAAATAAAAATAATAAAACAATATTAGAGAATTACCTTAAAGTAATTAAAGAGTTAGTAAATGATTGAAGTAATACATGATGTGACACAAAAATAACGAGACTACTTAAATAAAGAAGTAACTACTCTTAGTTTTTATTCGAATAAAAATTATATTATACATTTATCTTTGTTTTATCGTTTCAAGAAGTTTCAATTTCATTAATAAAGTTTGTCGATATTTAAATCTGTCGAAAAATGTCGAATATAAAAAACGAGCAACTCGTCAATATCAAATTTCTTGTTAAACTTAAGAAATCAGCAAGTGAGACGTACGAAATGTTGTCAGAAGCTTACGGCAAGGATTGTTCATCTCGCGCACGTGTCTTTGAATGGTACAAAAGATTTTCAGAAGGCAGAGCATCGGTGGATGATGACAACCGTCCCGGCCGACCATCATTCAATGACGATTATATTGCAAAAGTTGGAAACGTAATCAGGATGGGTAGTAAAATTGGTGTTCGTGTACATGATTAAAAAATTAACTTACTGTGAGAAATAACGTAAAAAATTAAAATTAGTAACTTTTGTTGCTATAAAAGTAATGATAAAATAAAGAAAACGCGAATACTTAGTTTTGGAACTTATATTACTAAATAATCAAGTTTTAAAAGAAAACATAAAAGGACCACAAAATGTGTTTAACACAACGTTAAAATAATTTAAAAATACGACTTTCATCAGAAAAAACGAATGATTCAAACTAGAGTGCGGATAAGATTAAAACGAATTTCATCAAATATTCACAACTGTTGAGTAAAACCCTTTATGAAATCCGATACCCAATAAATTACCCTTTTAAAATATAAATTAATTGTTAATTAATTAATTAGGTAATAAATTTTAATTTATCTATTAAAAAGTCCTTGACAAATTTTCCATAAAATTATTTTTAGCCTAATTAAAACTTATTAAAAATAATTGAAATATTACTGAGAAGTTTTAAAGGGTTATTAGGGGAAGATTTTTGAGAGAAAATGGGAAAACGAAGCAATTAGTTCCCCAAAAATGATCACCAAGTCCCAAATTTTGGAAATTGGAGGGTGCTCGTCTCCAAACTTATTGTTAAGATTCAATATATAAGGAGAAGCATTTCCACACAATTTGACACAATTTGTGATTTGTGTGAGATATTGTGATATAAAACAAATTATTGCTTTATTGATTATTGTTATTTTGCACCACCTAAGAATTGGAATTAGGTTAAAGCTGATGCACAACGATGAAATTGACAAAGGAAGTAGTAAAATTCACAATAACTGTATTTAGTCGGAGGATATAAATAATAATGAAATCAGGTAAAATATTCACAGATATTTAATCATATATCTTCGATTCTTATTGGATAATAACATTTTTAAGAATTGTAAGTTTTTGCGTCACTTTTTATAAATAGTAATTATTAATTAATTAAATTTTTTATTATTTATTAGATATTATTTAATATAAATAGCTTTAATAAAAACCTTTTCTATCCATCGTGAATAAGTTTTGTTTATTAGAGGCTTAGTCTAATTTAACTTAACTTAAAGTCAAGAGTATCTTATCAGAGGTCCTTCAAGCAATAATAATTGTAAGTAAATACTTGGGAAACAGATTCCTTCATTCATTCAAGGATCAAATACAATACATTTATATAAACTCGGATCTTAACACATTCAAGTGAAGGTTTATTTACATTGTCTTATGATTATTAAAGATCCTTTACCTTAATTTATAAGTAAATCTTTGGTAAAGTTTGATAGTCATCTCAGTTTGAATAAAAGTTTTCCCATCAATTGTATTTGTGAATAACAAAATAAATATTTAAAACCTTATCATTTTGAGTCATTGAGTTGTATAGTAAGTTAATATTACTAACGATAATAAATTTTCACGGAAAGTTTTTTTTGCTTTAATAATAAATAAGTATTTAAACTTTAGGTTTAAGTACCTTTCCTGAATTCATAAAGAAATGAAATATTTTTTTTTTAAAAATATATCATTATTTTCAGTTTAAATTTCTTGTGATCCTTTACTGAGCCAGACTATGAAATCTTGCAAATAACAAAATTTTTTAGAAGATTATGTCAAAAACAAATTCTATAGTCTGTCATTACCTTCTACCATTTATTTTATTTTCAAATAGAATCATTTAATTTTATTCACGCTAGAAAAAGGTTATAATTACAAGTACATAATTTTATATTTACTATGCCCTTAATTTTTAAAAAATATTTATTTATATAATATAATAAATAACTTCATACTTTTACTTTATTTGACGAGGTATTAATATATTTATTTCATTTCATATTTTTTTAGAAATCACTTATTATATTCCCCCAATAATATGCTTTAAATACCAGAATTAAAAAATTTTTCATCTCAGAAAAATTAGCTTTCCATAATTAATAATTTAATTTTTACACTGACCAGCATTGTACCATTAATTATTTTACTGTTGATTTTTGTACCATAAATCATTTCCATTTATTCACATTCCCCGTGGTCATCAATTGTTTTAATTATTTATTCATATTACCAAAAGCCAAAATATTAACTTTAGTCACCCCAATTGACTGGATTACAATTAAATAATATAAATTTCATTTAACTTTCGTAGTAATTAATATTCTTATATATTTATTAGAAACTGGTTTCTAATAATGATTATGAATTTATGTATTTGATTCAAATCATTGACTGTGAAAGGAATACTTTAATTTCTTTAAAAAATATATAAATCATTTGATAACGTTCTATCTTTGCTTTAATTAAACTATCCAACTTTTTAAAAATTTCTTCTTTATCACCTATATTGAAAAACTTAATAAATATACTCATTTTCAATAAAAACGCACCACTTATTATTTTAATGAATTGCATCGAAATTTTTACATCTTGTTTAATAACTACCACAAAAATTAAAAAATTAGAAAATGAACCTCAGAAAAAAGTGTCCCTCCCCACTAAACATCAAATATTGAGTAGTATTGGCTTGTGGTCATACCACACCAAGTGATGTTAACCATTGACATCACAACATCAAGTTGCAAGTGTCAAGAAAGACAACATTAAAGTGACGACTGGAATCGCAATATCTTTAATATTAAATCAAGATTTTGCTTATGAAAAATAAATAAAGATAAATTTGGGGGTGAGAAGCACCCTGGTGATTGGTAAAATGTTGACTTGATCTGGACAAGTCACAATTTAGTTACAATAGGATTTATGGTATTGGATGCTATATGGTTTTAATTCCGGTAACCTCTTGTATTTATCAGAGTTAATTTGAATGGTCCTGTATTATTTCCATTAATGAAAACAGTTCCATGCAATTGTTTTCAACAAGACAAGTGTAACAGCAGTATAACAGAAAATTTTTTACATGAATCAGATGAAAATACAAATACTTGACAGGTATTTTCACAAGATTTATTCTCCATTAAACATGTTTTGGATATCATGAGTCGTCAAGTACAACCTTCTCTTGACACCCTTAAAACATTTCAAATATGAGGAGACTAATCAGACCTGGGGAATTTTTTTAACCGGTTTTTTAAACACCGGTTGAAATGATGTTTGGTAGACAGATCTACAGAGATAGAATATATAAGGCAGTTGAGAAACAGATTTTGAAACAGTATTTAATACAACTGTACTTTTTTTTTCTTTCATTTGAACTGACTTTGAAATCTCAGGTTTTTACTCTAATAGAAAGTATTATTAAATAAGTGAAACTGATTAAATAAAGTTAAACTTTTAAGTTTCAGTAAAACTATCATAATTTAGAAACTAATATTTATATAAATTTAAAATCTATAAAATATAAATTTCCGAATTAAGTCAATAATTTTTTTCTTCAATATATATTATGGCCATTTATTTTTGTCGTTTACTGAAATATTTGAAATTCATTTAAATTGCCTCATTATAAGATAATATTAAACAAATAGAATTAACAGGTCAAAACTGTTTTTGTTTAAATTAATCCAATTGAAATGAGGACATTGGATTAAAATTAGGGTTTTAAAAAATCTGTCGAAAACAGTTATTATCGATGCTTCTATTAAAATTAAAATTATTTATTAATGTATGTACATTTCAAAAATAAAACTAAGATAAGATGTTAATAAAGCATATTCATAAGATCATTAATTCTAGTGAAAATAGTTTTTTTACGATTTAAGATACCTCACTAATTCTTATGATATAAAGTGTATTAAACATTTTTCATAAAAATAAAAAATGTTACTATAATTATGAATAATAAATAATAATTGTATACATTTCAATAAAAATCAATAATTAGTAAAGAAAATATTTCGAGTCATGTTTTTAAATAATGTAAAATTAATGAATATGTTATATATATAGATGCGGTAATTATTTTCACTTGTGAAAATACTGCTATTTGTTAAATGTTAAATAAATTTTTACTCCTCATAAATTCTAGTGTTTTTTGCATATAACTATTCACTATAATACACACCATTTAATAGAATATTGTTTAATATTCTTTATTCTTGGTTTGACAAATATCTTGAAAATTTGATATTTCTATAAATATAATTTCTTTTGAAAATATTTCACAACGATATTAAAATTGAGTTCTAAAATGGATGAATGAAAGGAAATAAACCAAATGTGACTTAAAGGAATGTAATTATACCATTGAAATCATAATTTAGATTATAATCTAATGATTTTAGTAATATAAAATTTAAAATAGTTTAAATTAATAAGAAAATATAATACATAATTAAAATGGACAATAGGTACTTTTTTTTTATTCTGAACCCAAGCATCATCATTGATTCAGGTTTAAGAATATAATATTAAATTAATTAATATCCATTATGCACTTATGCAAATAAATTGTTATGTAAACTGTCAGTAGTAGTGATAAAAATCATAAATCCGACCACTATCCAACCTCAGAATTGAAAATCTGCAATTTTTAAAATTCTAATTAGGTAATGGTGACATTTATTATATTTTCACTACTTTTGCTGTATCAACCAGTTAATGCATGTGATTGGTTATTTTTCTGCCGTTATTTAACTGGTTTACATACGAAATTGATAATTCAGCTAACAATTTAATATACAATTTTTTGATTCCATTGAAATGGCTGAAAGGCGAAATACCTATACTGCAAGATACAAGCTAAAAGTGGTTGAATTTTCCAAAATTAATGGGAATATAGCTGAAGAAGGTGAATGTGTGCATCCGCCTACTTCTAAGATGACCAGGACATGGCAAAAAGAAGATGTCTAAAAAATCTACATTTGTCAAAACATACAACAAAGTGGCCAAATATTGAAGAGGAATTGAAAATTTGAATTATTGAGCACCATTGTAGTCTCAAGCAACATTAATTATAATCAATATTATAAAACATTGTATAATGTAAAAGTTCAAAGTTATAATTATGTGTTGATATATCTCGAGAATTCTTTTGTTCAAGATATAATATCAATTTTACGCTTTTCCAGTGGGCACCCTCTAAGTAAACCATAAAATTCTCTAAATCTATCAGTATTAAGTTCATTAGTTACTGGAAAGTTAACGGCTCCTGTTAATTCAAGAGGTATTTTATTGTACGTGTCATTACTTAAATTAATTTTAAAAACCTATATAAATTAAGTAATGAAAATTAAAATTCTAAAATCCGCTCAAAAATGTAATAACAAGGGGGAAAATATCTAATAACAGCGGAAAGAAGCATTATTAACTTCTATTGTTATAAATTATCATATACCTGGGCTAATAATTTGAACTTTTTAAAAAATCTTTTTTCATTACTAAACCTCAACACTTATTATTATTTAAAAATACAAAATTTTGATTGTTATTCAGTTTTAAGTTCAATAAAATAATTAACAATTCGAATATCCATAAATTATTCAAACACGCCTTAACATTATTATAAATATTATATTAAATACAAAGGAAATTACTGATAGACGTAAGTAAATAATAAAATTAACAAAAAACCCTTATAATCATAAGTTGACGCTAACTGTCATGGCCATTAAAAAAAGTTCCAAATAAGCTACTTATTAAAATAATCAACATTAAAATCTAAAATTTAAAATAATCAATTTGTTAGTTTGTAAATTAATTGAATTACAAACAGTTTGACATTTTATTATTTTGCAACTATCGCACACTGACCTACACACTTTACTAATTATGTGTGCATACAAATGCCTTCATTATTGCAAGCATGTTTACTTTGATAAGAAAACAAAACTTATTTGAATGAAATCAGCCATTTTATAAATTATCAATTGTAAATACCAGGTATTTTATTTTTTGTATTTTTTAATAAATTGTTTGAGTACAGAGGCTCTCATTTTGATTTTAAAAGGAAATTTTGAGATCATTATGAAAGCTTTTTACTTAAAATAGCTATCATCGCCACCATTACTTGATTATTTAATCAAAATACATGTAAATCATGAAGGAAATCTGAGCTCAATGTTTTGAAAGAGATATTTTTCCTTTGTTTTATGATCATTTATGGAATGCTTGCTGAAGCTTTCGAAGTTATTTTCATAATTTAAAAATAGAACCTGTTTTGTGCCTTACTTTTACTTTTATGTTTAATATCAATGTAAATGAATTATTTAAGGACTCGTTTACTTATGGTGAATAGTTCATTTTTGCATTTTTATATGAATTTGTCCGTAATTTATAATTGAAAAACTGATTTTAAAAAGTATATTGGCAAACGCAGTTTTATCCTTTTTCAACTGGCATGATTTGTAAGCAGAGAATTGAATTGTTTAATTTTTAGAAACAATTTTGATATTATTTAGAACACCAGTTGTTGGAAGTTGTAACAACTTTGATTTTTAGACTGTTCATCATAAGTAAGCTAAAGCTGAAATTTTGCGATATTTGAAAACTACTTAATTGTAACTTAATTTGAATTTTATGATGAAAATAATAGCAAGAATCGTGCGTTTCTTAGATATCAACAGCAAGATAGTTATTTTTACTATAACTATCTTAATGTCAAATTTTAATTAAGTTGATATACGATAATTGCATAAAGTATTCGTAAATTTTAATTTTAAGCTGAGATAGGTTTTTATTAACTCAGTCTTCACAGAAATCAATAGAAAAACAATGAAAAATAAGTAAAAATTTATTTCAAATAGTTTTTAAATTTTGTGAAGTTAAATTTTAATTAGATAAACTGTTACGCTTAACTTAGAAAAGAAAGTGGTTTTTCGACATCAACATAAGTAATACGTCCATTCTGTTAATTATGGTTTGGAGTCTTCTAAGCATTGATTCCCCTAACTGTTTTGTAGTTAACATTTATTATTTTCATTGACTGAAATATGTAACATTAGCTCGGAATTACTAATCCTAACTATTTAATGTTGCGTTCGTCAACTATTACAGCTACACAGATTGAAACTCGACTGATTCAAAACTACCACAGTAAAATCTTATCTTTATTATTAATTCCCAATAATTACAAAATAATGCAATAAACCGTCAAGTTAATAATAAAATGCAAATGAACAAATATATATGATTAAAACAAACTTTAATGTAAAATATAATTAAAATATTAGGGGTTTTAATTAATTTCCGCCGTTTTTAGTACAAAAAGAACATTTACTTTTACTACAATCATAATAAATAGAAAAGTCAAAATATTTTCCTTCACTTTCTATTACTTTTAACCATCTTTCTGGTAAAAGCTGGATTCCTTTGCGATAAAAC
>JBBMKC010196831.1:0-25121 GCA_037834085.1 Bipalium vagum | reverse complement strand
CCTTCGAAAGACCAAAATGCATAAAGAATTTAAGAAGCTTCCTTGGTATCTGTAATTATTATAGAAAATTTATCGATGACTATTCAAGAAAATCAAGAGCTCTAGAAGAATTGTGTGGCAAGAACAAGGAGAAGCTTTTTTGGACCGGTGCATGCAATTTAGCTTTCCAAGAGTTGAAAGAAGCTTTAACAGAAACCCCAGTACTAGCGTTTCCAGATATTAAAAAGCAATTTGTATTAGATACTGATGCCAGTTTTGAGGCAATTGAAGCCTTATTATCACAGATCGACGATAACGGAAAAGAGAGTTATTGCGTACGGGTCACATGCAATGAATAGCCACGAAAATGGTATTGTATTACAAGGAAGGAATTATTAGCTATATACTATTTCTGCAATCATTTCAAGCATTATCTATATGGTAAAAGATCTCTAGTAAGAACGGATCATAAAGCCATCGAATTCATTTTCAAGACTAAAAAGCCAATTACACCTCAATTTCAAATGCGGATGAATTATCTCAGCAGTGTCTAACTCAACTAACGAAAGCATAATTAGTTGCTTTCTGTCTGATCATTTCTCCACTTAATGGTAATTAGGCTGATTTACGCGCATTCCAGTAAACCATTGTAATAATGATTTGGCTGTTTGTTCATATTTCTTTAACATTTCTTTAATGTTTGATTCATTTTTTAAAATGTCACATGGAGTTTGTAGCTTAATATTAAATTGCTTAGCAATATAGATATTTTTAAGTATCTCTGAAAAGCAAATTATTTCAAATTTTTTTAAAAATTTATTTTACATCTTAATCGCTTTGTTGTCATCTAAAATATTAATTTAAAATTTTATAATTGGCGTATTAAATTACTTTAAATTTATAATTTTAAAACTATTTTAGAATATTTAAGCAAAGCATATTTGACATGAATTAAATACGAAATTTTTTATGTAAGTAGGACCAGAAATTTTAATCGGTATTGACGAAACTCCGGATTCTTCAATATAATTTATGAGTTTAATGGTCAATTAATTTGGGACCGAAAATTGCATACGGATTAGACGATTTATACTGTAGTATGCACAACAATTTAATAATTGATGACGTTGAACTGGTTAAATATCTGAATTGATTATTTTAATAGGTATTTACAAAGATCAAGGAGGACTGGTAAGATCCATTTAGTAAAAAGCAGAAAAAATTATGAGTAGACAAGATTTTGAACTAATTAAAGAATATATCAGATTTGCGTTACCTGGAATTAAACAGATTATCTAAGTTTTCATCTATGGGATCAGTTGTTCAAACTATTTATAAAATATGAAATATACTGTTGGTGAAACGCTTATACTTCCGTGGACGCTGAAGTTTCAAAATGTATATGTCTAAAAAACCTGTCGAATATTGTATACAACAAATACACATACATGATGTCTCCATTGCAAAAAATAAAGCTGTGATACATTGTTAGTATTGCTATCCATTATCCAACATAAAAGCTGAATTTTTTTAAAAATATAATGAATAACGGAATTATACTTGACATTATTCTTAGGTTACTATATAACTCAATATAAATTATACTTATAGTAACAATTAATATTGTGCCATTACGACCTATTTGATCAATGTGATTTAAAAATGAATCTTAAGGTATAAAACTTTTCATTCTATCAGATAGAGCACTTCAAAAAACTCAGTAAATTTCATTAGTCTGAATAAAACTAACAAAGATTTGAATAATTTTTGTTCAAAACAATCCCGATTGGTGCTTGAGTTAATATTAATTAATTTGGAATTCTATCATTTTAAAATATTTAGTAAAATTTCAGTTTCTGATATAAATAAGCATTAAAATATGAATTTATTAGACTTAAAATTGTTCGTGTAATTTTGAAATATCACATTACCTCAAGAAAATTAAATAAATTTAGACAAAATAAGAATTTTGTCCACAAATTACTCAGAATATGAACTAGAAAGAGAATATTTCCGAAATTTCTTAATTGCCATTCTTATTTCTCCTTTTTTATAATTGATAACACTTAAATTAATTACTTACATTTTTAACCAGGTTTTGGCTTACAAATAATCTATTGATAATCAATTATGTACACAAAATTTTGTATATTATTCTCAATAAAATAATTGTTAATTGAAGTTTAACAATTTTTGAAACTGAATCAGATAAAATGAAAATAGCAATAAAAAAATAAGCCAACATGTTTCTCACAAAATCAAATTTTCTCTGCAATAATGTAACTTTCATTTATCGAAAGAGAATAAAGGAGACACGTTAACAATGAGCAATTGACAAAACATAAATAATATAATTCCCGTTAAATCTAAAATGAAACCAAGTCAATATATTTAAATATAAAATCTTTTTAAATGATTGCACAGACCAAATAACAATCACTAAGGGCTAAAAACAAAAATTAAAATATCTTCCCAAACAATTTCGAAATAATTTTCGGAATTAATATTTGTACACATACATACACACAATCACGCGTAACACATCGTCATCATCATCATCCTTTTTTAAGCAGAGATTCATTCAGAAAATAAATTTATAAAAAAAATACAGTGAAATATGTAACAATTGAAGACGATTGAGAATTGAAAATGTGGTGGATTCTAAATGCAAATTTCAAGGTTTTCGAGAGAATACGAGAAAAGACGTATATTGCCAAAAAGAATTAGCGGATAAAAGACTATTATTATTATTAAATATATTTTGTATTTATATATGTATATATATCACAATATTAAAATGAAAAATGATCTCAATCACCACAGAAATCACAACTGCTGATCACATTGAAAATCAGTGGATCTCAACCTCCACGTCTTGCAATCCTAAATATTCATCTTGCCATATACAATAATCTTCCATATCCTCTTCTTCCTTGTACATGTCGGGATTAGAATCGATATCGTTGGGATGATCGAGGATGGAATACGAGTCCAGAAATTGATCCATTTCCAAATCGAGATCATCGTCTTGATGAAGAGATTGGGAAAATCTGAGACTCGGAGATAGCGGCCCGAACTCTGTGGAACTGGAGTCGAGTTGACTAGGCTCGTCCAGTGCAAATTCGCGCGATTCTGAGACACTTAATGGAGACATTGGTTGCTGTTGCTGGTGATGATGAGAAAATTTAAGCTGAGACGACAATTTGTCGATATGATGAGATTCAGAGAAAATGACGGGAATATCTGACGGCATAAGCGACGGTTGTTGTTGCTGTTTATTGAGTAGAGAAGTGTTCAGCAACGATCGATTATTGTCTGATTGATTTAACGTACCAGACCCTGTAATACTGATTAGTTCATTGTTTTGCAAATGTGACTGGGTTGTGGTTTCGATCTGAGACGAAGAAATCAAAATGTATTTATTTCCACTACTACCACCGCTGCCGGCACCTCCACCACCATTAATATTTGATGACTGCTTTACTGGGACGAACGAGGTTGAGGTTTTAGTTGACACCAATTGTATAGGTTTCAACTTGTTGGTCGAGAAAACTTTCCCTCCTATACTGATGAGTGTATTTGTGTTGACAGAAGTTTTGTTCATCACACTTATTGGAGATTGAAAAATGCGTTTCCGGTTGAACTTGGAATTGGTTGTTACAGATTTATTATTATGAAAGACATTTTCTGTCGTCAACTTATTTAATGGATTATTGAGATCGAAATCTTTGTTCAATATACTGGCTGATCCAGCAATACATTCTGTCAGTTGTGAAGTGTCGCCCATTTTCCTGAAAAATCACACATGTCTGTAATTTTAGTTTGACAATTGTACATCTCTAAGTCACCGTGATATGACGGCAACCTAGAATAAAATTTGCAGTAATAATATTTTCACATCTTCACATTATTACCAACAAAAAAAGTTGGGAAAAGAGTTGGTCCATCAAACACGTCGAATAAACTACTTTGAAATTTATAAAACATACATGACAACAATATTAACAGTTTCTCAGATCTAAAAATCCAGCAGTATTTTAGTATCTTTATACATAAAACTATTTTAAATAAATCAAATATCATTAATTAAGTTTATCAAAATTAAAGTGATTAATTTAAATGAGGATAAAATCTTTACTAAGATGAAACTGCGATTATTAAAATTGCCCAACGCCAAAAGAAAATAATATATAGTCCAATTCAAAATATCAAAATAAATTTAAAAAAATATAAAATACACCAGAATCGAAATTTTATTCAATCTAATTTATTATTATTATTATTTATTATTATTATTATTATTATTATTACTATTTATTGTTATTAGCTGCAATTTAAATTATCAAATCACAAAAAAATCACTAATGATATTTTACAAAATAATTGATTTTCATAATGTCAATTTTCTGCTTTAACTTTGAAAAATGAAACTTGACAAAGTGAAAATAAATAACCGTTTAAAAATAGATATCAAGTTGATTAAATCGTTTGATTTACGATAACCAAATAGGAAAAAATAATATTAGAAGAATTGACCAAGTCTGGACATTGTTTTTGATCAATAAAATTTAATTTATGATTAATAATAATAATAATATATATTCAAAGTCAATTGATAATTTTTTTAATATTAATTAAACGTTTGTCATTCAACTGACAACTTGTTAAATGGTAATTTTTTAAAAAATTAATTTTGGATCAATTTCAAACCATTATTTGTCGAAAATTGTTTTCTTTAAAACATCTGCTGTTAAAATTTTAGTTTTAAAATGTGAAAAGTTTATATTTATTATTTAAAATCAACAAAATTAAATCAATAAATCTTATATTATAAAATTAGAGTTTTATCGGTTCGATAATCTATTTCTATAGAACACTTCAATTTCGTTGCCTAATGGTTTTTAGTATAAAAAATAAATATAAATAACTATTGATAATTGTGAGAACATAATCATGAATTTTTAATGAATGATGCAATTATTCAAAAGAATTGATTAAGAAAACCTTAAAACAAAAGCTGTAGGGGATTTCTGGTTGCTTCTCCTCAGAGTAAAAATATTGTTAAGCTTTGCATTACGATCTGATACTGTGCAAATGTTGCCTGGCCTTGCGCTACTCAAACTGAAAACCCGGGAAGCACTGGGAATGTTTTCACTGCAAATACTACCACAATTATTGCTTCGAAGTCGACGCTTCCGATACGCCTGCGCAATCAACTTGCTTTCGTAAGCCCCATCTACCCTCCAGAAAGATCCTTTCCCAGGTTCATCCTGACCTCGACGAACTTTAATAAAGTAGCGGTTCAGAGATAAATTGTGTCGGACAGAATTCTGTAAATGTGTGCTGATTCTACACGTAGCTTTAACATCCTAGTAATACTTGCCATCCTTTGTCGTGAGACTTGAAGTACGGGTAGTGCTTACTGATGTAGTTATAGATACCGTTCAGCGTCAATTGGCGGTCCCGTGATGAGCTCACTGCCTGTACAATGAGCTGTGCGTATGAATAAGGAGGTTTTTGGGTGTCCGTACCATATTCGACAGCTAGATCCTTGGAATCATAAATCGAGCTAAATACCTGAATCAAATTTTCACAAAAAATCAATATTACCCCTACCAAAAGATAAATTATTTTTTATAAAATTATAAATTAAAAAAAAATCAATTATTCCTTTCTTATTTTTATACTTCAAAAAATACAATCTTTTCTCTTTCTCAATCGCAAACTTTAAAATTAATATTACCTGAGAATTATGTGTATAGATAACATCACCATTATACGAATATGAACGATACGACCGTGGACTGAGAACAATCTCTGGAATTGATTTCTCGATACATATATTTTGCAATTTTGAAGAACTGTTATTATTACCAGCATTATTATGATAAATATTTGGCTCGGACATTATGAAAGTGGTTGATGGTTTTCTGTTGGTTATGAAATTATTACTCTGATCAAGAATCGATTCGGATCTAGAATAAATGACAGAAACGTGTGTCACAATAAAGTTTTTCTGCTGAACGTATAAGAAATGAAGGACAGATTGAAAAAATATATATTTGTATTTAACAATTGTCCATGACAGGTATATTATGGAGGATTACTTCACACGCATACGCACACAAACACGCACACGTACGCAAACATGGAAAAGTCGAAAAGAGCGGCAGAAATCGAAATAAACAAATGAAATAATAATGCATCAAAGAGAATTTGAGAAATAAATCAACCAATGACTCACACATAACAGGGATAATCATGGCTAAATTGCTAAGAAAAAGCCATTACATCATTTGTTGACAGTGTGCGAAGAATTGATTTATTTTGCATATCGATTTTAAATAATTATTCTATAAAAAAAACTAAAGCTTTTTCAGATATCAAGCTCATTTACACTTTATACTTTACCACCAGAAAATATTTCGATTTGACATAATTGATAAAAAAACCAGATTTCATGTCTTTAATAAGGTAAATATAATCTTACCGACTAAATTGGAATTGATTTATAAAACTTAAATTTTTTAAAAATGGAATTTTCAATATTCTTTAACTTTTTACATGAATTAAGACTCAAGTTTTAATCAATTTAAATATCTATGACAATCACTAAACTAGTAAAAATCATGTAAGAAGTTAAGTCACTGTAAGAAAATATTCAAAGAAACATTCTTAAAATTATAATTAAAAGTTGAAATATTTAGGAAGAGGAGTGAATTTTGAGATATTTATCTGTAATCAAAGGGAAGAGGAAAACATTGATTTGTTTCGATAAATATTTTTTAGAAAGTCAGAGACAGATTTATTGAACATTTTTTATTTACATAAATTATAATTACCATATTGGTTATTTTTTAATATTTTATTTATTATATTTTAATAATAAATTATTAATTTAGATTGAAGAATTACGCAATTTGCTTAAAACAATGTTATGCCTTTTAAAAATATAAAAAGAAACTAATTTCTTATAAATAAATTAATCTCGTTAAAAGAAAGAACTGCAATCAGCTTAATATATAAAACATTTTTCATAAATTAAAGTTTTGCATATTAAAAAAAATCAATGTAATTTAAGTGAGAAACATTAAATACAGTTGTTTAAAAAATTAAATCGAGAATATGATAAAATATCACTCTTACTGTTCTAAGAAAGTAAATATCAGAGGAAAAATTATCAAAATCAATACAGTACTATTATGATGACAAATTCTGAATTTCATTTGAGACATCAATTAATTTTTGTAGACCAATAATTTTTGAGACCGTAACTTAGAAAGATAGAGAAACCCTGAGTCGTATAATAAATTGCCTCAAACAAATAACTGTAAAAGAAATATATTACAACTTTGACTGATTTAATCTATTAATCAATTGTCTCTCTTTTATCATTAGTAATCAATGCAATTAAATGAAAACAAATAAATGAAATATGGTTCTCTGAAGAATAAATTTCAAGTTTATTTTCTGTAGTAAGACAATTGCGACCAGGGAAATTTTAAACATAATATTTTTTTTGAAAATTTTCTTCAAAAAAATCTAGAAAGCAAAGCAAAACAATGAGTTGAAAAATTCACTGAGAAAATGGAAAAGAAAGAATATCAACCTAAGAAAATAACGTAAAAGAAAGTGAAACAACATTACTGACGTAAGCATAGAAATTATTATTTTTCTCGACCTAAATTTTGATTAATCTCATTACACCTTTGGATTTTGTCATCAAACAATCAACATGTGAAAGTAGTAATTGATTTTCTGTTCTGACCACAGCATTTTCTCGTTTACTTTACTTTCTACCTCTTTCTTCCTTTACTTATATTTTTTGTATTATTTTGATTTTTATTCTTATTTGCAGCATCAATTAATATTTTTTTCATCGTTGTAAACAATCTAATATGGAAACGAAGAAATAATATTGGGTGAAACGATTTCAAAATGGCTCCAATTCTTTCAAAATTTACACAAAATATGTACATCACTTAAAATAGAACTTTTAAAGTAAAAATAAAAAGAAAAGTGCTCAAATTAAATTTTAATCAATGTAATTAAAATATAAGCATCATTAATATTAAAAACTATTATTATAAGCAGAATTTTCTGCATCTTGTCACAGAGAATTTTTCTAAATTATCTCTGAAATTAATTATAATAAGCTAATGAGATACCAGTGTTTCAAATATTTCTTCAATCACCACTCGAGCTACAATATTTGTCCAGTGATTCAAAAAATTACAATAGTGAAATATATACATATACTTTCTCATATTTTTATATAAAATATTTAATATTATTTACTTTTTAAAATAATTTTTTACTACCTCAAAATTAAATATTAAATTGTGTAATCATTTTTTGAGAAATTCGTGAAAAATCGAACACAAAAAATTACTACTGTCAGCCTAATTACCGTTTGACTGATCTCGGATTAAAGAGTCTCAATACAATGTTTTTGATTTTTACTTCACAACTTCTCATTAGATAGGAGATAAATCTTATCGATACCTGTCTTATATTTTATTTTTGTGATAAGGTTACAAAAGAATGAAAGATACGACTTGATTTTTTTTCCATTAAACCGAACTCATAAAAAATAGTTTCTTCAGACTTATGCTTTTAGTGATCCATTTCGATCAATAATAAAAAATAACATATAGGCAGTGTCAGTTTTCATTTTCTAAACACTTAAAAGCGACTGAAATAATAATTTTGTTTCTATTCATAGATTATAAATAAACATTTTTTAATTCTAGAAGTAGTTTATTTTTCAATTTTACTCAACTGCTCATAACTACGTAGAGGAGGAACAATTCCGAAATACAATGTGACGAAAATAAATGTGAATAACTGAATGAAAATAGACATTTTAAAATTTTTATTATTATTATTCGTTATAATTAATATTATCAAAAATAGATTTTTTTAACATCTAATTTTAATGGTAATAAATCTGTGCCATTAGACAGTGAGACAAATAATTCTCAAATTCTCAGAATTAATTTTAAAAGAGCGGCAAAAATCGTGAAACAGATTTACAATTTTGGTAGATTTTGAAGTAGTCAAGAGAATTTTTTTGGAAAACTGATATTCATGAACCATAACAAATGATACACAAATTCATATATTAATTTAAAATTAAAATTAGGATCAATTTTAAAATATTAATACTTGAAACCTGAGAAAAAAATCATTATAACTTGAAAAAAGAACTGAATGAAAATAGTCATTTTTAAAATTTTTATTATTACTTATTCATCATGATGATTACTTACAACCATCGTATTCTAAAATTAATAATTCCATAATATTATTAAATTAATTTAAGTTTACAATCAATGTGAAATTTACTTTTTAATTTTATTATTTATTGTGAAACTCAAAAAATGATATTACTGAACAATTAATAATTATTGTGAAAAAATATTTTTCAATAATTATTAAAATTACGCTTTCATTTTCAAAATTATTATTTCAATTCAATTTTCAAAAATTATAATTTTATAATTAATTAAAAAATTTCAAAAAATTAATAACAAATAAATATAAATTAAACCTTCAACTTTGAAAAAAAAACATACCATATCAAGAATCTAAATAAATAATTATTCTTATTCTCTTTATTACAATTGATAACAAAGAAAACCACCACATACTTTATTTCGTTATCGATAATTATCACCTCCTTTGCTTCTACAGATCTCTGTAATGGAATATTTAGCGGAATTTCTTTGTAAATGTCATATAACACATTATAATTAACTTTTTCATTGACTTTTTGAACTTTTCTCTTGGGATTTAACTGTCGGTTTTCGTAAGAATTATCACCCTGACAACTTTGGTCCTGATAAGTATCGTCAGTTTTACGACCAACGAGTTGCTTGACGTTAACTTCAACATTTGTACTCGGGAATCTCAAGGTACATCTACATTTATATTATTACATTATCATTAATATAATATAAAGAAATACTCATAAGGAAGCTCGTATGGTACTGATGAGTGCGCCTTAAAATAATTGTCAATAAAAATTCCATTTTTACCGAGGCATTTGACCTTCAATTTTTTGTATGAATACATCACTTCCAAATGTTTTCGAGATACAAACGTATGTGGACCCACATCAATATCTACATTTCCATCAGCACTGTTTCTACCGATTGTTATTTTTTCCGTTTTCATAAAATATGAGTTATCACTCCCAAAAGTAATTCGAGCATATTCGATATACTCTGAATAGATAATATCCGAATCTGATTTTATTATTTGATCTTCATAATCAAAAGACATAATTTCAATGTTTTTAAAGATTGTAGTTTATACTCTTTATTTACAATGCACTGGTTGTAAATAACGAGTGTTTACAAATATGTTTACGAAATATTATCACAATTCCCAAAACCGGTGATTTATTTATTAATCTAAACAAACAATAACTTCTTATGAATTAAGTAAAAATGATTGTATAAAATTTAGCAACATCATTTAATGATCCATGACATTTAGATTAATCATTTATATAGAAGTTTTTATTTGTTCTATTTACATTAAATCAGTTTTTATTTAAACTTATTTAATAAGAATAGTAAGAATTTAAACCAATGAATTTCATTAATATGTATTTACGAAATTTTCGTCTCATATGAAATTCTTTATAACAACTTAAATTATAAAGTACCTTTTTTAGAAATTACAAAGTATGAAAGATATTTCTTAAATCATTAACATAATCTAATCTTTTAATGTATGAAATTCTAGAATATATGCATTGTGTAACAATGTAAGCAATTAAAGTAAAATAATATTTTGATGTTCAAGTATGCTTTAACATTTTAGTAAGACAAAAGTTATTTTTCTTAAATTATAGTCGTCCATCGTGCAATTGAGATCCTCAATCGTACCTGTTTATCCATAATGGTTTTTTGTCACTATTGATAAATTTTTACTGCTTCATACTTTATCTACACTTTCCGAATTTATAGTCAAGATTGCGTATAATACAGGATGGACAAAAAGTAGCGCACTAAAACATAATAAGAAAATTTATTAGTTTAAGTGCATCAAATTATTAAAATTTGACGAGGTATAATTAAATTTATTGTTAATTACATTTTATTTTATATCTATTTTTTATATTAAAGATATTATGGCGTTATCAGTTGATCAACGAGTTAAACTCGTATTGGTGTGTGATTGCGATGGTGCTACAAATAGACTGGCTGAGAGATTTAATCAGACTCATCCTGATAAAAAGCATGTCTCTCATACAACATTTGAGCAACTGTTGATTAAATTTCGGGAATCTGGTAATGTCTTAGTCAAACAAAAGAGAGGAAGACCCGAATTCTTGAAAAAACACGGATGCGTGTCATCCGAAAAATTCAGAAAACTCCAATGAAATCCGTGCGGCGATCTTCATTGGAACTTGCCATTCCAAGCTCGATGCGGCAGTTTATCAAATCTGAAGGTTTTCATACCGCAATTTGATCTTATTGATGATAGTATGTCATTATAGTTCATGAAGTATAGTGCTCCACAGCATTATGGGACAATCGTGCGTAATTGGTTAAATGAAAATTTTGATTGGATCCAGAGGCACAGTAGAATGAACCCCCGATCACCAAATTTGACTCCAATGGACTTTTACTTTTGGAGCCACATGAAACGAATGGAGTATTCCACAAAAATAACAGGTGATGTTCATCTGCGTCAGAGAATCATTGAAGCCTGTAACCATATTGACGGAAAAAATGACTTACTTGGCCGGTTTTTAAAAGCTTTGAAAAGAGACTAGATTTCTGTTTCAATGCTAATGACCAGCATTTTGAACATTTATAAACACATGTTTATTTGATTTTATCAATATAACATATTTCTTGTTATTAATTTATCAAACGAAATTTGTGTTTTGGTGATCTACTTTTTGCCCACCCTGTATTTATTTGATGAAAATAATTGTGTAGTTGAATAATTATTTATTTTAATTTTATCTATTTAATTGAACAAATTAATAAAATTTCTATTAACATTAATTTAATTATTTGCTTTTTAAAAGAAAACTTAAAATTTTTTAATAAATATTTATAAATTAATTTTTGTTATGTTATATTAATTAAAATGTAATATTAGAAATATTGTTTTTTGGTTCTCGCCTTTTTGAAGTCAAACTTACCAATATTAATCATTTATTTCAACTTTAATTTGCACATATCCTTTTAATACAGCTGATTTCCCTTTATCTATGACAATTTTGTTTAATATTCAGTGTATCAATTTTAACCTGACTCCAACTATTAGCTGGTGCAAAATTACAAAAATCAGTAAAGCAATAATTTGTATTTATATCACAGTAGCACACACGAATCACAATGATAACAATAACAAACTCGATAGAATTGATAAATGAATCACAAGGAATAATAACTGTTAAATCGTCGATGTAAGTTTTAATGGGCAATAAAATTAAATAATAATTACCTGTTAAAAGAGAATGAACAATAAAATAATAATTACAAAAACAATCTTACAAGTAATTTTTTATCCTTTAAATTCCCGGATAACTGAGCCTTAACAGCTTACTTTGTTTGGACATTTTTATAAAAATTTTATTTTGAATTATTTATTTTAGTAATTAATCTAAAGTTTGAGAGTCACATTTACTAATTTACCGACCTAAATTTGTTTTATTTAAAATTCACAAAATAAATTTGAAATCAAAAATTTAAAAACTCGGTATTTTAATTCTTACTAATTTAAATTAATATCATTTATTATCTGATCATTAAGAAATTCTTATTTTAGGTAACTTTAATGCTATTATGTAATCCCGAGTTGGATTTAAGGTGGTAGTGATAACAAGTCGCACCCTATGATTATTAACAGATTAATTTTTACGTTTAATTAACCATCTCTATAACCGAAAAATTGTCTTCTTCGTTGGTCAGATGTGTTTGGTTCTTAGGAATAATGTAAATAATAGTAATAAAAATAATATAATTAGTTTTCCTTAAATAAATATCACAAATTGAATTATTATTCTGACTTATTTTCAATAAATCTCATAATTATCGAAATCAAAGAATTTCAAGTCTTTACATTTTATTTTTTAAAACCAGTTTTAATTTCTAACTCTTGAATTCTAATGATGGAAACAAAAAAAATTATTGGAAGAAGATTAAAGTTTATAATAAGTATCCATCATTATATATATCACCGTAAGCTTAAATATGAAAAATCGATAAAAAATAAACAGGTGAAAGGGATTTTAAGTACTCATTATCAAAGAATTACAGCAAAAATTATTGTTGGCTCTTTATTAAGTTCAACCTTGTTTGTTTACTTGAAATGTTAACAAATTTTACAATATCTATTTAACATTGTCAGAACGATCTAAAAAGGTGGTTTAAATTTACCTCGTTACATGGCGGAGATTGCAGTCGGTCAAAAAGGAAATATCTGTGTTAGAATATAACTAAAAATAGAAAAGAAATTAAGTAGTTCAAAGATGGGAAAACTTAATTAAAAATTTAGATCAAAACGGCACTGGAAACAAGAGAAATAATATTTTCTTAAAAAATCAATTAAAATTTTGTTTCTTGAGAAAAATCAAAATTTTTCATAAAGATTCAGAGACTGGGAGGTGTACAAATTGTGAATACGATCTGACAATTATTATAATGAAATTGATCAACGAAGAACATTTGTGAACAGTCAAAATATGTGTGAATGGAATAAAGGATATTCAATAATCAGTTGAATAATAATGACATTAAAAAAACATCATAATTTCCGGCCAAATTTTGAAATCTCTTCTTTCTTCAGACGATGGTCAGCAAAAGAAAAAGAATGTTGGCAATGACCACCACCATTGCACCATTGGAACTGGACTAATCAATATCAGTGTAAGGATTTATTATTATTTTTATAACAGTCATAACCCATCTTGTGGTTAAATTTTGAACATAATAAAAAAATTTCACGTTTGAGACTGCAGACAACAGTCAAAAATCGATCGATACTGTAACTTTCTGAAACGGAACTCGAATACGAATTCAAATCTCATCCAAAGTTGTATCGACATTATATCTGTAATTTGTCAAATCAATCAATACAGCACTGAGAGAAGATGGAAAAGGCACAGATTTATCACAATAACTTTGTTATCGGAAATATTTGGCTGCGCTGACACTGATAAACTTTTCAAGAAACAGTTCAGAATCAATTAGAGCGATATGGGCTGCTCGACCAATGTAATTGTTGGCCGATCTTGGTAATGTGTAATGAGCGTCATAACGGATCACTGTGGTTTTACCGGAACGTAATAATCGTTGAAGAAGCTTCGTTACCATTTCCATGTAAACTACGCCTGAAAAAGAGAAACTAAATTAAAATTTTGAGCCTCATGAAATCTCTAAAGAAAAGAAATTCACTAAAATACCGATTCCTGTTATTATTCGAAGTAGCATAATCTAATAATATTGATAAGATATGTCAATAATTCAATCAATATGAATATTATCATTTCCGAATATATTTTAATAAGTCTATATTGTTAATTTTAAAAATCAAAAAAATTTCAAAGAAATTAACTAAAATCAATTGATTACTTTTATTTTAAGATATCAATTCCTTAAAATTTTTAAAAAAAAATATTATCGATCAATGAGTTTTTTAATTATCTTAATATCATGATAATATGATAAATAAAATAAAAGTTATGAAAAAATTATATATTGTGAAAATTATTATGAATTCTAATATTTTTATGTAAGGTAGACTTTTTTTTAAAATTATTAAAACAAACTTCTAAAAACCATAAATAAAGAACATAGAAACTCAATAAATAAAAGTTTAAAATGAAATTAAAAATTGTAAGAGAATAGGATTTTTTTACAAAATTTTGATTTTGTGAGAAATAATATAACAAAATTTAATAAAATAATATCAACATTGAAACTCATTTCTTACGATAAAGGAATTTGAATTACATGAAGATCAAACCATACAAAATACAATCTTTTAATTTCACAATTAATAAATAACCTTAATTTTTAAGGAGTTGTGAATAAAAATTTAAGATTAAAGTAAAAATATCACATCACCAACTCATTTAAGAGTAAATAAAAAATAATAAATAAATAAATAATAAGGAGCATTCGTTTAATGAAGAATTTTATTTTTTCTTTTCTTCAATAAAGAAATGAACTGGAATAACTCTGTAAACTCCAAAATGGTTTGGATTTTTCTATCAATATCAAAATTATTAAATTTTCATGTCAAAATGTAATTTTTATCCTTTAGATAATGAAGATATTACACTTATTTTATCTTACTTGAAAATAACATCTTTCTTTTTATGATTATTTGTAATTTTTTTTTATCACTTTTCTTAAGTCAAATATAAATAATAATATAAGCTGCAAGCATTCGTAATTTTTAAAATAACAATTGCAGAAGATAATCTTGAGTATCATGTATATTTGCAAAGGATTTCAAAAACTACGATCAAGTTTGAAAAAAAATTAGAAAATAATAATATTATGTTAATAGCCAAAAATGAATTCCTAACAGAAAACCGAAAGAAAAAATTAGATTATTTTGTTGGCGTTGTTTATAGAAATTGATCTTATACAAATATTTCAAATTTTATTGCACAAATGATCAATCAATGGTTAAATGAAAATAAAATTAAGTTACAGATGCTAGAAAACCAAAAAGAATGTTAAAAAAAATGTTTGCAGTAAGGATAACAGTACTTTAATAGAAGGCAAAATAAATCAATTAAAGATATTAATAAAATAAAAATAATAAAAGAACTGTTTAAATGTATGTGCTAAAATGATCAAAACAAAATAATTCAAATCATCGAAAAAACATCGATTTCATCTTCATCTTAGAAAATAATAACAAAAGCACCTACGAAATATTAAATAATGCCATTAATATTTATTGAAAATTTTTTTGACAACTTTCATGCATTATTTAAACACAGCTTTTAAATCAGTTTTTTAAAAATACCGTAAGTTATTGAAATATTTAAATCTTGTGAGATAAAATAAATTATTAAATGAAAAAAACGTTCGAAAATTGGCATTCAAAAAATCCATTTGAAAATTAATATGTTTAGAGTAATTTTTCAATTAAAATGACATTGGGATTCAGTCAATCAAATTCATTTTAATCTATCAATTGAACATTGATTAACATTTCAGTTCCGATATAGTGAGTTAGAACCGAATATAAATGATAGAGAAGTAAGCAGATAAGGGTTTTGATTAAGCGACAGTGACATAATGTCTAACGAGAAAGTATTCAGAATTAAGAGATCTATTTAAACTTTGTTTAGAATATTTTTCATGAAATCATAAATTAAAAATATTCACTATTATTATCATGAAAAAATCCATGGTGAATTCACAAATTAAAATTTTTAAAAAATAAAAAAGTTTAACTGATTAATAAATTTGAGTTTTAATGCATTGTAATTTAATTAGAAATATCAAATAGAACAAACCCATTTCTGAATTGTCTTTGACTGCGGCTTTACACAATTCGATTCGAGTGCTGTGATATGGAACATATCTGTCTTGAGATGAGCTGGCCAATAAAACGTATTTAAAGTACTCCAGTCCAGGTTGACCACTAAGTCCATAGAGATATGACTGACGCAAATCCGTTGCACAGTCTTTCATGCCCAATTGTTGCAAGCAGATCGATTTTCGAACTTTTTGCATTACCCAAAGTCCAACATTGACCAACATACTTGATCCATAAACTGTTCCTAAATGAGGACCACCGAGTGACAAAAAGGTGTAAAATCTGGGGATCAGTTGGGCCATTCTTGGACTGGCAATGGCAGCTCTGATTAATAAACATCCCAGACTGTGTCCAATGAAGCTAAATGGAGTAAAGTTGGATTGGTTTTAAAACAGAATCAATAATAATATTATTAATAAAAAGAGTAAAGTTCAAGTTATAAAACAATTAAATTTAATCGAGGACTAAAACCTATCACCGGGCCATTTTTCCCTCAGTTTGAATTCATTTCTAAACTCAATCTTTTAATCGACTTGAAAACTTTCACATTAACTCTTAGTTTTTAGACCGGAGGCATATTTTTTAAAATAATTATAGCCGAACTACGTTCAAATGAAAATTGTAAATGATTTTAAATGATAAAAAATACTTTTGGCCTATAAACCCTTATAATCAATGGTCTAGTTTTGAATCTATTAATAAAATACCCTTTGAGAGAAAAAACATTTCTGATGTAAAGGAATTATTATATGACTTAAAATATTTTAATTTTCTATTTGTAAAGGTTTCTGAAATCTATATTTTCAAAAAAAGCCAAAGCAATATTACATTTCTTTTGATATTAACACACCTTTATATGCCGAAAACTATGCTCTACATTTTGGGTACGATACTCTGTAAATCCAGATTCAAAATCTTAGGACAGACGCTTCAAACTTCAAATTTATTACCTTACTTCACTCTGATAATAAATCAATTACGTATGGTTATACGACAGTGTTTACATACTTAAAACAAATTCACTAATTACCATTTATTCAATCAATTATTCTGTTGAACTGTACGATTATTACATCGAGTAAAGTAATAGATCTTATAAATGTTCCCATTAGGACAATTATTATTACACCTTTTAGAAAACCCAGTGAGTAGACCATTTTCGAATTTTGCTTCAATGTCAATTGTGAGGTTAAAACATCCCCTTTGAAAATTTCTTAACATTTGCTCACTCAAAAATTTCACCCTGACATCACAAAACAGAAGAAAATTCTTGAAATTAGAAAAAGAGTACTTTTAATTTGTCTTTTCAAAAATAAATATCAATTAATTTCTCATTGGAAAATAATTTTTCCTATCAACGCATTAAATAAGCGTAGCAAAACACAAGTAAATACAATTTTATTTCCTTGACTTTTTATTATTTTCTAAAACAATTGTGAATCAATAATACTCGATGCATATTTATCTACAAAATAAAAAAATCAATACGATGATTTTTGTAGATTTTCTCGGAATTTTTTTCATAATAAGAATATGGGAAGCGTTATGTAAATGAAATATAAGTAGAAATTATCTTTGAAAACAGTTTTATCTCGAAAGAGTTTTAACGGACAAAGAATTCATTCTTTATGATAAATAAAAAAATTATAAATTAATGAAGGAAATAATTTATAAATTTGTTAGGTAAAGAAAAATATTAAAAAAAAGTTTCAAAAACTAGATTTTCTAAATATTGTCCTCAAAAAATATTAAAATATGCTAAATAGATTAAAGAACAAAAGTCAAAATCGAGTTTAACAAGGAAACCAAAATCACAATGCCCAAGGAAAATAATTAATTTTTTCAGGACATCTTTAATAGAAAATTAAAAAGTATAAAGAATGATTCTAAATATTAAACGAATCACTTAAGACAGGCATGTCAAACATGCGGCAACCATTGAGGGGTATATTTTTCCTTTAGTGTATTAATCAACACCTCAAAAATGAATATAATATTATTAGTAATAATGGTCATGAAATAACAAAAAAAATCAATAAAATATTTGTTACAAATGGAAATATATTCGAGTTCAGTTCTGTAATAAAGAACTATCAGAAAAATGTTCAAAAACTGATTTTCGATTAGAAGCTATCTAGATATTCAAAGTGTTACCGATGTTGATGTTCTTTTGTACTCGAAAATTGTCATTTTATTTATCAAATGTATTGAGAATTTCCTTCTGATTAGATATTAATTATCGACAATCGATAATAAAATATTATTTTTTAATTAATAATAATAATAAATGGAATTTTTGATTTTTTCTTTAGTTTCATGAATACTTTTCACCTGTCATGCCATATTAGGGTGACGTTATAATTGATTCTTTACCATATTTTAAGTATATAATAAATAGGCGGATTATACATATTTCTCGTAAATCTTAATTTTTTGCGAATGAAATAATTGTAACTAAACACAAAATGAAATATGACCGAAAAGATTAGATGTGATTTATAGTTTAGGTAGGAATAATTTTGCTGAGCTCATTCTTTCATTGATCTCTTTACAAGTTATTAGAAAAAACAAGAATGAGTGCCTTTTTGGTTGCAATTTCCTATTGGAACGAAGCGAGGAAAATTTTTCAAAACCGCTAACAATATATGATAAAAATGAATATTGATAACAATATAAAATGCAAGATATTGCGAGTAAATCAAAGTGTTTCTCAAAATAAGTTTGAGTTTTTATAATGTTTTGTTTCAGTTTGATGGCATTGGAAAGGTATAATTTATAATGAGCTTCTCCCTAGTTATTCCGCATCTCTTTATCTCAATTATACTTGTGGTTTTAGATGATAAAAGTCTCCATGATCTTGAATGGGTCTGATTTATGTTTTAGTCTTTTTTCTAGCTTTATTAAGATTTCGTTTCTACTTGAAATTTCCGTATCGAGAAGTTATCTTCTATCAATTCTTGTTGATTGTCAAGCCATTGCTCTTTATGATTACTGTTGATTCTATATCATCTTTACTGATAATATTCTCAAAAATCTTTCGCCTCGTCCTATTTATTACGTATCCATCTGCTAAACTTTTTCATACGTTACCTTCTAACGTACACAATTGCCTTTCTATGATATTTTTGGAATTATGGTAAAACAAATTAGAAAAAACGAAGTTTTATATTCATTGAGAACATCAGATATCCGCAGTTCATACCGCTATCCACATGAGTTCCTTTGGAGTTCAAAATAAAAGGATAAAAATTAAACAGTATTTTGGCTGATAATTTTTTTCTCTTTGTATCATCACTTAACTTTATTTGATCACTTTATTCTACTAACATTATTTCGATATCATAAGTTCGTATGGTTTTTCCGCACTTTGAATATCCTCAGTTAAATAATCCTTTAAAATTTTATCATTTTCCAACAAATTTTTCAAATTTTTAATAACAATTAAATTTATTTTATAAATATTAATTAATATATTAAAATTTTATTAACACCCATGTTTAATAAATTTATTTGTATTCTTTATAAGGTATTCAAATTTTGTTCCCAAATAGGCTAGTTCAATTTAATAATAAAAAAATTTACTTAGTTTTTATGTAATTCTATTTATTTTTGCGTTAATAGAGAACAAACACAACAAAATAAAAATAATCAATAATTGAATTTGGGGCATAGGATTAATTCTTACCTTATCTTATCAGGTTTCTCTCGTATTTCAGATATTTTGTCTAGAATTTCATCAACCAGTCGCTCTTTCATAATGTCAATATCGGTAAATGTGTCCTGTTCATTGGCTTCTGACATTAGAAACTCGAATCGCTGTTCCGGAAGAGCCAAAGTCAAATAGGCTTTAACTAATCGAAGATCACGATGCTCTCCATCCAGCCCATGTACACAAATGACATAATGCAAACCCGATGACATTGTTATATCTTCGCAGTCCCGCAGGCAAAAATATGGCTTTTTACTGGCTGGAATATTATTCATTTCTGAATAAACATTTCCTTGGAATTGAGGACTGAGATCTGCCATTAGTTTGGCTTTGAGCTGATGGAAGGTTACTTGCTCATTGATTATCGATTCAGAATGCATAAGGAAATCTAGTGATGATAACTCTATGGACGATTGAATTTTTGATTTCTGATCTGAATAAAACCCAGAATCTGACGTTAAAGTTCCGTTCATATTATGAGAAGGACTAAATACCTAAAAATGTTAATAAAATCTTTAAAAAAATAAAATAAAGGATAATGAACAAACTAAATACTAAAGACAACTTGTCACGCAAAATTTATATTTCATATTTTATTCTCTTTTTACCTTTTGACTTCTTGATATTTAATTTATTTTGATTTTTGCAACTGATCGATTATTTTCATTGCTCTTTCATATTTTCAAATGCAAATTAAATTAAATCATTTAAAAATATTTTCATAGATTCTTGAAATAAAATTTAACAAATATTAAAAAATAGAATTTCGAAAATCGTATCTTGGTTACAGAAATAAGAAGAAAACTTATTTAGTTTTTAAAAATTTAATAAATAACCAATAAAAATTATCATTAATATCGATATCTCTATACTCACGTAAGCGCTTGCCGGTCGTTGCAATCTGGAACTGGACAGCATTTCAAAAATTGTAAGCTTTTCGTTGCTATCACCCATTTGATCGTCGAGTTGCAAAGAGTCGTTTGTTACTGGAGAAGAGTTGACAGGAATCACCAAATTGCAATTTGATTGTGTCAAATCACTTCCCATACAAATCCAAGACTGTGTTCTTAATATAAAATTCAGAGTCATTTCACATAGATGAAAAAAGGTTAATATATCACTAAGCAGATTTGAAAACTAGATAACGATCAAATTACAACATTCTCATTGCTACCAGAAAAACACAAAGGAGATAGAAACATTGTCAGAAATATATGCAGGAAACTAGTTGGCAAAGATGTTATAAATTATTAATTGCAAATAATAAATATCTTGAACAATATCATCTCCAATGCTAAAAAGTCAACAAAACACGGACGTTTAACCTTTGCACTTACTCTTCTAATTCATAAATGCTCGAGAAGCGATTGTAACTAAAAATAATAATTCAGCTAGAATTGTATACAACACCAACATTTATTAACGTAAAAACAAATGTGTGAAAATTTTGACAAGTTGTAGACAAAAAGTGGAAGAAAAGCAAGCTCTGTGCTCATCAGCTAAAGTATTTTAAAATTTCCAATTCTGTGCAATTAAAGTGGCAACAAATATTACCCAAGAATGAAGCGTCTACTAACCCAGTTTTGAAAAAAATTACCTCAAAACTTCGACCACAATTTCGAAGAAATTCACAACATCAGAATTTAATTTTAACTTTTAATGTCAACATTTACAAAATCGCAAAATCTTTTCACTCAAAAAATTCGATAACAGCAGTGAAAGTTGACAAAAATATTTAAATTAATTATAATAACCTTCGAAAATTCGAATCGAGAATTCTAAAATAATAGAATAAGTTATTTGTAATTATACTGAAAAGGGCAATCACAATATTCAATAAAATGTGATATTAGAGAAACTGATGATGAAGAAACCGAATATCACTTTAGTGAAAGATTTCATAAATCAAAACCTTGTTACATTAAAATTCACAATTTTAAAAAGACAGCTGAGAATATTTGATCTAAATAATATAATATTTAATAAACTATGAGTTTTTAAACAAAGAATACTTTTAAAGAAAGATTATTATTAATATAAATAAAGAAATTTTTTTCTTTGAACACATTTAATCACAAACACTTTTCTAAGTTGATATTATTACATAATAATTGTATTTGTTCATTTAATTCTTATTACAAAAATTACAAATCATTTCATTTATGAAAATGACTGATCATTAAAAATGTTGTGAATTGTAAATCAATTTAATTTACTTTCTGTTTTAATCTCACAATTTTCACTTCACTCACAAACACGATTAAATAATATAATGACCTACGAACAATGGAAAATCATTATTTTACTTCCAAAGTTCAAAAGAATCTTATCACTTAAGAGTTTCGCAGATTTGTATTAGTAAATATCTTAGTTTATTGAAAGTGCACAAATTCTTTATTACTCACTTCCTGTTTATGTTTCGTATTAATTATATATTTTTGAATAAATAGAATATTGGAAATATCGATAAATAAAATGTTGGAATCAATAACCATATTGTTTTCCTACAATTCCTAAATATTTTTTCCAATAATATAATCGATTCATAAGAAAAAAGACCATAACTTTTTATTTACAACAATCGTTTTTCTACTAAAAATTGTTTTCATTTTCTGGAGCACAACGAATTTTTATTAGCACGCCTAACAATCGGTATAGTTCAGTTAAAATATTTCCTATTCCAAAAGTAATAAATATAATAATAAGAAGTAAAAAAATTATACATATGTTAAATGAATAAAATTATCACAAAATATTAATTTTATATTATAATTTTACAGTAATTAAAAAAAACTTAATAATAAAAAAATCTTAATCTTATTTTAAAAATATTATGAAGAAAAAATTGTAAAACAAAATAATATTTCTTTGTTAAAAGTATTGAACTTAAACACCTTTTAAATAAAAGAAAATGATATGATATGGAATTAATGAGCCAATTTTTTTATAATTAGTATAATTTAAGAAATGTTATTGAAATTAAAATATACATTCTTTGATATTAATTTTTCAAAGCCATTAAAATTTTAAAATATTTTTCGTAAATTTTAATTAGAAAAATAAATTTTATTATTTAGTAAAAACGTATAATAGATGAAAAACTTGAGATTTGAATCGAACCAAATTTTTGTAAAATAAGAAATATATGTAAAGAAAATTCTAAAGAGGGACAAGAAAGTAAAACATTAAAAGTACAGTTTGAACTGTAGGTATAAATTTTCGTTTATAATCTTGGAATTTTAAGCGTTTTGAGTATTTCTAGTACAATAAATAAAACGTTGAAATTGAATAAATATATATTTCAAAAAGTAAAAAGATAATTTATCATAAAACTGATTAATAACATTAAATTTAAAATACTATTAGGTACAAAGGCTGAATAATTTAGAGTTTGCAGAGGGAAATAATAGAACCCGTCATCTGTATTGGTCAATCTCAAAAAGCAGTTGACTAAGAGAAGAAAATATTAACAGACTTCAAAACTTAAGAAGAAAAATTAGGCAACGTTGCTATTGTGAGTAATATCAAATAATTGTTATTTAATTACAATATTCTTATTTAAATTGACAGTTAAGAAGAAGCAAGTGTTGCGTGAAAATAACCTGAACAGAATCCATTTGTCTATATTTTTAGCAGTGTCTGCGAAACGATTCCATGGATGCGAGGAAATAACATTTTAACCAATAAACGAAAAACAACTCAACTTTAGTACTAAATCTATAACGAAAATAATATTAATTATTATTGGAAATTCTGGTCCACCATTTTTGTACATATTCTTTTGATTTTAAAATTCATTTAGAAATTCAATTAATTTTTTATCTGAAATTGTTCTTATTATTCAACGTAGTATAACAATTATCATCAAGTGAATAACAATATGTAAATAAACTAAATGTAGTTTTACAGATTGATTTTAACATTTCGTATATTTTTATTTAATAAACAGATAGTCTCACCAAATAAGGGGTGTTATGCCACTTCTATCAACATGAATTTTCAAATCGGTTAGTTAAAAATATTAGCTTTAATAAAATAATAACTAAATAATTCAATAAACAATAAATAGTAAAATTTTTAATATCTTAATATTTACCAATTACTTTTTCATAAAAATTTTTGAATTTAAATACTAAAAATGTATAATATTTTAAATCACTATTATTATTATTATAATACAAAATATTAAAATTTATTAAGATTCTATAATTATTTCTAAATAAGTTCTTAAAAATTAAATTTACAAAAAATGTGAAAATGATTTTCACTTGTACACACCGATCTTTCAAAGAAAATATAAAATATTTAATGAAATATACTAAATTAATCGTTATTTCGTAACACAAAATTCATACAAAATCAATGTAAATCAAGAAAAATATTAAAAAACCATTAACCTGTCTTTAATTTGACGCTTTTTCCTCAATTTTACTTTGCCTCCCATATTTGATAAATCTGGCATGGAATAAGATAAAGTTGTTTTCAAATTATTATCAATTCCCGGAGTTGGAAAGCTAGAAAATCCATTTACGTTTTTCAATGTACCAATGCCTTGTCTTGATCTAGATCTAAAAGTTTAAGAAAATAAGTACGTGATGCAAGTTTTATAAGACTTAAATTATTCATGAAAAACTTTTCTTTCATTTTTAAAAATTTTTATTGACTAACTGACGATTTTTAAAGGATATTATCATCAACATTATCAAAAAATTAATAACTTTACTTTATTCAGTGTTTCGACTGAAATATAAAGACCACTTAAAATATAAGTTGATTTTACTGTAATTATGGTTGTTATTAAGATGTTTTTACTATTGCAATTATGTTCTATTATTATTATTATTATTATTATTATTATTATTATTATTATTATTATTATTATTATTATTATTATTATTAT
>JBBMKC010196820.1:0-14617 GCA_037834085.1 Bipalium vagum | reverse complement strand
TTTATATAATTTAATATATATTTAATAATATATAATTATTTAATATATATTTTTATTATATTTATAATTATATATTTTTTATTATAATAAATATTTTATTTATATATTTGTATTTTCCAACAAGTGCAATTTTATTGCTGAATTTCTTGTTTTATCGTTATAGAGATTAATTGAAAGACAAGTCTTGCTCAGACATTTTACGACCCCATTAAGGTTGTGATGCAAATTATTTTCACTTTGCAATTTCCTCAGTCTCCTTTCAGTCAGTACTCATAATGTGAGACGGTCAAATGATGATCCAGCAGGAATTTTCGCGCATTGAGAAAATAAATAACTCAGAAAAGAGTACGATATCCCTGATCGAGTTTAGCTTCTTTTCTCATTACAGGCTTATGAGAAAATACAGAGCGACTTTGCATCAGTGGTGAGCAGAATAAAAATAAAATCGCCTCCATGAAACTTATATTCTCCCTGAACTAAATTTAATCGAAAAGGGTATACATGGATTCAGTCAAATTTTATCATTAAATCAATATAATAGTACATTATAAAAAAAATCTAGTCAATAATAGCCTACCATCAATCAGGTTGTCACTAACCAATGACCTTAAATCACTCCAATGGTAGGCTGACGATTGAATTACCGCCCACACACGTTCTCTGTTGTGTGTGGGTGGGGGTTTTCTATGTGTGGGAACGCTCGACATGTTATAAAATATAAAAATAAATGCATGCGGTTCTGACCTCTTTCATGTTTAATTTAATCTACCTTTACCTTCATGATGGCATCGTGTAGAGACTTGATTGTCATAAGCTTTTGAATTATTTTGAATATAACTTGTAACTCAACTACACCCCATAGATAATAGAGATGATTGCAGTCAGGACTCCAAGGTTATCCTAAGTCAATGACTACCAACGGTAAGGCAGATTCTCATAGCAGGATCAGAGTTTTATAACAGGTAAATCTTTATCGTCAAACTCGCAGTTGAATAGACCACTCTCATTTCCTTTGTCAAATCACCCATTAGTCTAATGTAACTTATTCGATTTTAATTTTTTAATTAACCAGAAATTCTTCATTTCGCTTCCAACATTACATTTTCATTTCTCATTTAAAATACTTTTGTTATTTGTTTCTTTTTCGCCAATCATAAACTTGATTCATGTTGAAGCCAAATCATTCAATTATTTATTTTTGTTCTCTTTTGTCACTAAGTGATTCCAACTCTGTTGTTCTTCAATCATATGATGAGTCCATGACTAATATTAAATAATTCAAATTTAACTAATTTATTTTTTTAATCAATTAGTTTAGTTAAACAAAAATAATTATATTGATTACTGAAATAACCTTCTTTTAATATAATTTAGAAAATGTTTCAGATTTATCACAACAACTCTGTACTTTCTCATGGAGTTTTTCTTTAGGTGTGGAGTCTTGAGCTCGCTAGCAATAATTATTGAATTATAAGTTCTTCGTGAGGTAGAGAATATCTAATCCATTCTTCAGACATAACCTTATTACCGCTTTTGATTATCAAAGCCTCAAATTCCTTTTCATCGATATTTGCGTGTCTCCTCCTGTGATCTTTGACAGAGCTCGTCACAGATATCTCTCGAGTTACAAAGGAGAATATCCGGTTCAAAGGAGAAACAGTCTGATCCCATACAAATACAAACAGAAATTTAATTAATTTTATCATAATATTATTAATGGTTAATAATAAATAATTATTACTTTTTATAAGTTTGATTTGGCATTAGTGTTTTGTTTCAATGAACCATTGAAAGTGATACGAAGTTCAGAACGGGCTTTATGTTTTCGCGTCACTCCATTTTATCATTAAAGCACTTTTGCACTAAATGAATATTTTTTATTTAAATATATTCTCTCGCGAGAAACATTTTAATCTCATTAAATCTCAGAATTTTTCACACTATCCCACCTTTTTAAACCCTTCGCGTGAAATACTACCATTTTTAATGTAACAGTCATTTTATTCTTTCAATTGAACTGTTCAGGAAAACATATATACGAACAATATAGCAGAGTCTTGGTTGATACAGCGATGATTTTGAGAAAGATTTTCCATGTAACTGAAAAACTGAAAACTGGTAGGTCTGGAGAGTATTGACTTCTTTCCCTGGATATTTTACCATTTTCTCAGAAATTTATGCATTATGTGGTATGGTGTTGTCATTTATCAGAATAGGTTGATGTCTGTTGGCCAAAAATTATCTATTAGACAATCTTCTCGTGCTTTACTTGAAAGTCATCATATTACAAGTCTGATATAATTGTTTCACCTGAAAACCTTAATAATTCTTTGTCTAGATAAACATACAGTAATTAGGTTCATCAACCGCACAACCATTATAAATTTTGAGTTTTGAATTCTCTCTTGTAATTTTCTTTTTATACATCTTTTGTCGAAAAATAATATTTAAGTAATATGCTGACTGATTTAAAATTATTTATTTTAATTATTAATTCAAATTAATTAAGAAAATTTTAAAAAAATAATTAAAATATTATTTTAAGAACAACTACTGATTTTTAATCACTAGCATGTCACCCTAATATTCTTTAATTGTAATTTTAAGAACACTTATAATTTAAATTTATTTTTAGTAACAGTTTATTAAAGCCGAGCTTGATGTGCAGCGGTTGAAGCAAAATATTCTTTGGATTGACAAGGGCATTGGAAAGAACATTATGTGAACCTGACTGGAGTTGAGGTCTTACTGACCAATCCATTCGTATGTAGTGCTGCTCGTCTGCCCTACTGTCCCATAAACAGATGAAGTAGGGATATTTTGTATATCCACCTTGTAGACCAAGCAACAAAGAAATAACTTTTAGATCACCACATATCATCCAGTTGTGATTTTCGTACTTTAAATTACGTAGAAGAAGCTTCATATTTCCATAGTTTTCCGACATTTGCATCGAGTGGCCCACCGGAACAGAAGAGACTTTGTTACCATTATAGAGAAGTACAGCTTTCAGACTTCTGGATGAAGAGTCGATGAATAGGCGCCATCCTAAAGGGTTGTATGTTAAACCCCTAGCTGCTATAAGGCCGCTTATATCATAGCAGTAAATTAGCGATACTTCTTTATGCAGTGTGAAGTATTTACGAAATTCTTCTTCACGATTACGGTACCAAGAGAAGGTCACTGATGGATGTAACAGATGATTTTCCTTCAGCCGAGATCCCAACAGCTGAACAGATTCTTTGAACAAGCATAGATCTCTTATCAAGTCGTTCAGGTCAGTTTGGTTAAAGGGTATGGGCTCAGTTGTGGCAGCTGTTTGCTCATATTTTGCAGATTTATTCATAAAATACATATCTTCACATGAATCATACGAAGAATCTATATAATGGGGTGTTTTTGGAATTGGGACTTCTGGTCCATGAGGAACTGATTTCAACACAGATGGAACATCAGGATATTTGATATGATGTTTAGCTTTTCTGTTTATGCCTTCCAGATTTGTCATGCAAAAATAGCAGTCACTTGCATGATCTCTTCCTTCCCTTCAAATCATAGGGATACCAAATGAGAGGCTTTTTTTGTTTGCTCCAGCGTCGCAGACCTTCGACACATGTTTTACAACATATGTGCGGTGAAAAAGCTTTGTCTTGATCACCAAGCTTAATACCAAAATAGGCATGATAGCTTTTCTTCACAAAATTGGTGATAGGCAACTGTCGACCAGTAAAAATGACTTGACCACAAATGTAGCAGAACTTGTCAGGATTGTTTTGCACTTTCTATCCATCTAAAAATATAATTTAAATAAATTCTTTAATTATAATATGTCTTACGTACTATCTATGAAAGATTCTTTTTCAATTTAATAAAATCTCACGCGTTGTACAATTATTTAAACAATTTGTTATTTAAAATATACATATTAAATGAAAACTTGAGGTGATGGGCCAAAATGACTTATATATTTGAAATCAGCATGAAAAATCGATTCAGAAATGCATAAAAAAATCCAGACTGCAAAAATGATGCAGACCAGTAAGTCATGATTGATAGCTTAACTGGCCAATAAGAGGTTCTAAAATGAACTGTGTAATAGTATATAAGCCAATGAAAATTCATTATTTTTTGCCTAGAAAATAAAAAGATAAACCAGGTTAGTTTCCAACTGATAATTTTATTTTAGATGATCAGTGGTTTCCTTGGCGCAGAGTTTAGTTAATAGTTTGAGTGTTGGGACTGCCTCAGCAGTTTGTTGTGTTTAAGTGACTGCCTGGTGACTGCCTGTTTGCAGTTTGTTTATTGTAAATAAAAAGGTCTCATTCCATTTTATTTAATAAAAGTATTAGAGTTTTATATTTGGTTTGAGGGTTTGATATCGACTTCCTTAGGTAGACCCACAGTAACCTCATTGTAGATCAGGTGAGCTAAATAAAAGTTTCGCAAACATAGGACAGAAAGTGAAATTGCAAATGAGAGTCTGTAATATTAATGACTTGATAGTTTAGACAGGGATATCATCCCAAATTTCTTTTAACTCTATTTACAAATTGTCTACGTTCCCAAAAATTTCAATGGGATTGAGGTTAGCAGAATTAGTTGACCATGAAGATTGCATCCATTTGTTCTCCCACAACCATTCAGATGTGGATTTTGAGATTCATCAAGTCGCACCATCTTGTTGAAAGATTGATTCGATTTCGGTATTTTATGAGTCTTTAGCTTCTGCCAATATTTTGTTAATATTTTTGTCAATTGACTGAATTTCTTATAAAATTCAGTTTTGACTTCCTGTAGATCCAATGACACTTTAAAATGATGGTCAGAATTTCGAAGCTCATATCTCAGATCTAGTCTTGGCCCAGCGTTTTCATTTCATGTCATCCAGCTCAAATCTGTTCTCATCGCTAAAGACCTAGTTGTGCTACCTAGTTCTGTTTTCCTCACACCATTTGACTTTATTTTCCTCATGACTGGAGGTTACCATAACGTTTAGGAGCAAATTTTGAAAATCGTGATTGATGCAGGCAGTTGAGAATGGTGTTGGGATGTGCTCTTAGGGATCAACGATTTGACATATCTTCACACAAATCAATAGATGACCTTGTGTCTCATTTTATTATACGTTGTCTCAGTCTCTGTCGTTTTATTTTTTTCAATATATTTTTTTAATTTTAGACTATTATTGTTCCGACTCAGTTTTCCATAAACCAAGGTGAAGGAACACAATTGAGTTTGTTTAATATTGTTAACTTTTTCAACAGGTTACAATTTTAAAATTAATAATTTGTTTTAATTTTCGAATGAAGGGAAATTAGTTTATTGAAAAATGCAACCTAGCAACCACTACCAGGGATGATCACTAAATTTATCGTATATTTCTGATAAGCAAGAAAATGATTTTTCTCCTAAGCTAAATGGCGAAATTCAATTAAAAGATTACCTGATTAATTTGTTTAAATTTGCTCTCTGAATTTAGTAATTTTTTGATATCAAATCACTGGATTGTCATCCAAGCAATAGTCTTCATACAAAAAGCACAAAGTCAGCTGTCTCGTTTTAAAATCAGCACCCCCCTCTCTCTTTTCTATTCATATTAATATTTCACAATGAAATTAAAAATAATCAAAAAAACCCATTTCACCAAAGAGGACGTTTCTTGTTGTCGAGATTTCTGTTTGTTTTTCAGAGGGGACCTGAACGAGATAATCTCACAATCAGACATTTTCTAATTGCATTTCAAATTATTTTTTTCTAATTTCACATATTTTTTCCAATTGAAAATTTCCTTTTTCCTCTTTTTCCTCTTTTTTGTCATAAAGGGAAAAATGAATTCAGTTTCGAGTGAAAATGAACTGGGGGAAATTTTTAAAATTATTTTTATCAAATTAAAACAAATGTGATAAGAAAAACTGAAATATAAAACGGATATTTATTTATAAGAAAATTGTTTTAATTATTTAATTAAATAAATTAACAATTGTACAAACGGCATCAGCTTGGGGGTAGTGCTGAACAACGCAATGCGATATGATTTAATTAGACCTTAAGAACATGAAAATGCTCAAATTTCATTTACTATATTGAAATTATAATTTAATAATTAAATATTAATATCAATTGCTAATAATAATGATAATAATATTATTATCATTAATAAAAATATTTTGTTTAAATAAAATAGCGTAATAAGCAATTTTTGGTTTTTTTATCAAAAAAATGTTAAATTATGTTTAATTTCTTTATTAAACATAATTTATTATCCATATTAACCTATGGTTTAAAAATAATTAATCTAAATCTTTATTATATAATGTCAGTATTGAATTTGTTTTAATAAATCAATTTAAAATTGATTTTCAGATCAAATATTCGATTTGTGATACTTTTAAAAATAATTGTCAGTTACTGCTACATTACCGAAAATTTCAGAGTTTATAAAGTCAAGATCGATTATAATGTTTATTCGTTGAGAAATAATTGAATAGTTTAATCATTATTTCATTTTTATTATTTATTTAAACAAATTAAATATCATAAATTTTTATTAAAATTAATTTAGTTTTCAAATGAAAACTTAAAATTTTTAAAACAATAATTTACAACATTAAATTAAGGATTAAATTTTAATATATTACTTGAAGATTTATTTTTAAAATATTTATCAATTATTTTTGTTATTTAATATTAATTAAAATTTAATCCTTACAATAATATTAGAGAAACTTTTAAAAAATTCTTTTCCGCAATGTCCATCATGTCCAATTTCAACAATGCAAAATGTAACAAAAGCATATGAATCAATTTGCTCTGACCTTGGCAAAGAACTATCAACGTATAATGTTTGCCCTTTTTGGTTGAAACATTTCAAAGAAGATTATTTTCATATTATAGACAGACCGCATCCCGGTGCTCCAACAACATACGACAATGAAAATCTAGAGAAACTGAACTTCGATAATGTGGCACAGATACACAGACTGAACTTGCAAAACAGCATTTGTGTTTCTCAGAAAAAAATTTCTAATCAATTTTTATTACATTAAAAACGGTCCTTAATTTTTGGTTGCTATTCTGTCTCATTTCTTTGAATAAACCGCTTTATAAATGGCATAATTTTCTTAAATTACAATATTTAAACAAAGTTTTTCAATCCTAATAAATATTAAAATAACAACCAATTATTAAATCTTGCCAATTTATTGTACCTGTTAGATGATCTAAGCCGTTTCTGCCGTTGTGATCAGACTATTTAAATTATAAATATCAAGCCAATAAAAATGCTTGAAATTCAATTTTAATAAATCGATTAATAAAATCAAATCATTAAAATAAATAGTTACTAAGGTTATAAATGGATGTCTCAAAAAATTCAATTTTTTTATAAAACCTTATTTCCAGGAAGGTAAAAAATGCGCTGTTATGGGATCTGATACCATATCGGAAAGAAAGGGGATGCAGGGGTTCCCACTGTTTCTTCAAGAGCACTTTGAGTTGAAAGATGCACATCTGGAAAGCTATTTTTAGAAGAAAAGGCACCAAATGGAAAAGAATTTTAACATTTTATAAGTCTATATTAAAAAGAAACTTTAACCATTTCTTTAAAATATCATCACTGGCGATGAAAAGTGGACCAAGTATGATAATAATGTTGATAAACAGATCGAAAAAAGTTCCACAAGCGATTTAAACCCACGATTGTCTTCAAGAAAAGTAATTTTGTGTGTTTCCTGGAATTTGAAAGGAATTGTGCATTTTGAACTGCTGTTGCCAGGCTAAAAAAATGATTCTATAATTCGATTGGCAACAACTTAAAAGATGAAACCCATCGATGAAAATAACAAGGCCTGAATGACTCGGTTGAAAGGGTGTAGTGGTACACAACACCACATAGTTTTTAAAGCAAGACCAAAAATTTAAAGGGCTTTGCTGAGAAGTTCTTAAGCAATAATCATATAGTCCAGACCAGGCATCATCGGATTACCATTCGTTTGGGTCTCTGTAGAATTTTCTAAATGGAGCTTTACTGGTTTGATGAGAAGACTGCCATCCACCGATCAGTTTTGCATAACGCACTTTAGGATGAATTCTATATTTAGTGTCAATGAATGTGGACACTATCATAAAAATCAACCAACCCTAACATTAATAAATAATTATGTATAACTCCTAAGCGTTTATTGTCAGATAAAGCTGATTTTCCACTTGAATGAGCATAATGCAGCACGTTCGTGTCTGTTTTGTTCATAGCAATTTTAATAACACAATAACTGAGACCATCCTCGTTTCTTTGGGTTAACAGAACAATCCCAAATTTCATTAAAAGGGTCAAAGTAGAAAGAAATTGAAACTGGAAAAGAAATGATGTCTAATCCCGGACGTCCGCACGCACGGCTGAGTGGTTGGTCCGTCTCAGTGACTTCGGAGCAAAGGCAGAACCGTAAACTGAAAAAGGATTAAATGACGAAGTCTCAAAGGGAATTCATCGGAAAAAATATCATAAATGCGATTTAAGAAGGTTATTCATGGAGACATTAGGTCTCTTCGCGGTTGAATGAGAAATGTCAATATTGTGTGGGCTTTGCATTGTCGTCGCTAATGTAACTGGGAAAATCCGGGTGAACGTTTATTGATACAATGAATGCATAGCCACCTTACGTCGAACTGGACATTTCCTATTGATCAAATTATTACCCTTGTCAGTGATCCATGCGCTCATATATATTAACGAAGGTATACATATCTCGAGGGGTTTCTCTTAAATGATGACACTCGATTCTGTATTGAATCTTCTTCTTTCGTCAGTTATCATTCTTCAGAAATGTTCATTTTCTGATCCCTCGAATAAACAGAAAGCATCTTGAATAGTTCAATGTAAAAAAACAACCTCTCATAATAATCATAATCATAATTATAAATAATAATAATATAAAAAATAATAAAAATATTAATAATATTAATGAAAATTGTGAATAAAAATAATAATAATAAAATTATAATCATAATAATAATGATAATGATAATGATAATAAAATTTTCATCTTAAAATTTGTAAAGCATAATTATATTTAAAATATTTTTTTCAAGCAAAATGTCTAGAGTGATCATTGAACTTTATAGCAAAGACTTTATGACAATAAGCTCTATGAATTATCAATACAAAAGAAGTCAGCTGATATCATTTAATTTATCAAACAGAACAGTGATGAACAACAGTGAAATTTTAGTCAAATGCATTGTGAGACTTTGTCAAAATTCTCTGTGGTGCAATACGGTAATTTTTCTTCAAAAATATATCATTAATAATTATATTTACAATAACTAAAATTTATTATAATGATAATATTTTTGAAGCAAGTACAAATATTAAATGTCTAAAAATATATTGTTTAAAAGACAAATTCATTTTTAAATATTTTATTTTCATGGACTTTTCTAAAACAATTTCTAATAATAACTATTATTATTGAAAAATATTATTTATTAAAACTAATATTATGACAATTTCGGTTCGAATAATATGAACAATTATATAAATTTTTCAGTGCTAACTTGATCTTTTCGCACAACGAAATTTAATGAATGATCTGAAACTTTACTGGTTCTGCTTAATTGCGAATGTTCACTAATACGTGTTCTGAAGTGACGCTGTGTCTCCCCTATGTATAAACTATTACACCAATGACATTTAAATTTTTAAATAACTTTTCGTTATTGATGTGATTGAAATTACTTGTAAAATATGTAATATTAAATATTAATGATTGATAAAAGTTCGATAAATTTATCATAATAAAAAATGTTTACAATTGTTGAAATGCGTTTATTTTAAAAATAAATTTATTATGTTCACAAGATTAAAACTGATACTAATAATATATCCACAATCTGTTTTAAAACCATATTTTGAATAAATATTAATTTCAATTGACTCTTTTTTCCACTGACCTCGATGTTCACAGTCTTTCATCATTAATAATCATAATAATAAACTTATGGGTTACAATTTTTAAATTATCTTTAGTTTTTAAACTTTGTAGATAAAATCATTATAACAAAGATGTCAGTGAAAATTTCAGGGTGGCTTAAAAGTAACTTATTAGTTTTACACAATGACAACAAAAATCCATTACATCAGCTAAAACTTTCGAATTTATGGCATTAGTTTCACCACGAATATTGTTATTTAATTATTGAATGGACTTTGGATTATTAACATAAACTATCTCCTTCAGATATCCACAAAGAAAATAATGCTGATAAATCTGGTGAGCGAGAAGGGTAGTTGCGTGTCAAGTTTCTTGAAATTATCCGTTTACCGAAGATCTCATGTAAGAGTTTCATACTGACTTTCTTGTTGGAACCACTTCAGTTCATTGTGAACAACAGCTGGAAGCAGAAATTTTTTTATCATGTGGCGATATTGAGCAGCATTTATGCTTACTACATTTCTGTTAAAATCCTCAAAAAAATGGTCCAATGCCCTTTTCAGATGTTAAACTGCATCAGACTGTGCATTTTATCGGGTGCATTTCTCTATGATGAACAGCCCTTGGATTTGCAGATCCACATATACGACAGTTTTGTTTTGTTGACAGATAAAGACTGGCTTCGTCGCTTTTTTTTTAAACTTCCGAGCATAAGTTAATCTTTGTCCAAAAAAAAATTTAAATTGATTTTTTATGAATTATTGAAATCAATTACTTTTGCGCCACCCTGTGTAATGTGCAAATAGATTAACAAGTTATTAAAAAAGATCTAAAACATTTGCACAATATTTTATGGTTACCTAAACAGACCAAAATAGAATAATTATATTAATAATTTTATTTAATAATTTTTTTATTACTTATTTTTTATGTAATTATATTAATACAAAAATGGAGATTACATAAACCCACTCAAATTATATTTTACTTTAACAATTTGACATAACTCTTACCTAAGCCTATAATTTTTGTGAAATAAAAAAATAGTTATTTCATAATTATAACAGTGAAAAATTTAATATTTATATGTAATATATAAACTGTAGTGTTTGGTTTTATGTCAAATTATTTTATAAAAAATATAACTTTGTGAATATCACTAATAAACGAATTTAAATATTAAATTATTTTATGAAAATTCAATCAAATTGATACACACGTTCTACTTTAATTAGCTATAACAAAAAATTAATTGTATATTTGGGAGAATTTTATTATTGAGGATGTAGTCAACCGTGATGTAAATTGCAAAAAAATATTATTGGCATTAGTAACTAATAAGAAGTATATTAAAATGTTCATAAAGAGATTACTTCATTTCTTAATCTTGATTTGGTAACGAAAATGAATTTAATTTCTTATATATGTGAGATTTATAATTTTTAAAAATATTTATAATTTTTTTATTTTTTATACAGATAGCAAAAATAATTATATTTTTCTCAAAAATATTATGATCAAATTAAGATTATATTTAAATTTAATACAATACATTTTTAAAACTTTTCATTTTCAATTAAAGATAGATTTTCGAAATATGGGTTGTGTTTGGTTAGCCAAGACACATTCTGTTAATCCTTTGAATTATAACACCTCAAGGGTCTAGAATAATATAATAATAAATTAATTATAAAGACATCAAAAGAGTCAGAAATATAATAATAATTATTATAATAATAATAATAATATAATAAAATAATTTTTATCATTAAATGAACTAATCTTGACAATAGCTAATGTCGAATAGGTACAAATTTTGGAGCAGGTAAAATTAGCAATTAGAGGTAAAATCAATTGAGGTAAAATCTGCTAATGGAACAGGTATTTCTCATTAAGAATACTTATCTACGACTGATTAGTCATTTGATCAGTATTAAAGGTACTGGAGTGATCAATGAACTGCCACAAAAGAGTTAACAAAAATTTTATTTGTTTAAAAAAAATTGATTTTGAACGTCTGAAGAAACTTATTGTCGGAAACAAAATCAGTTAGTTAAAACTACTATGATTATGTCCGTTTTTATGCGGATTTCACTATTATTGATTGTTCTGATTTTCAGTATCGTTTGTATTGATTTTGAATATTACATATTTTACAGTTGAGACTGTTTTATTATTAATATTTTGTGATTACTATTGTGAATCTTTGTAAATAGAATAAAGTTTTATTGTTATCGTTTTGATTCAATTATTTTCGAACACGTTATTGAAAAAAGTGAAAAGGTCAGTAAATTTACTAGCTAAATGCTACGAAAGGGTTTTATAGTAAATTAAAAGCGTAACACTTGGAGCAGTATGTGTATCAAATATTTTGGTCATTCTATTTTTTTCATTCTATTTTGTAACACTATAAATAATTCCATCTTCAAATCATGATTTTCTACGAAATTCATTAGTTATATTTTTTAATTTTTGTCTAGAATTCAAGATCAGTAAATATTTTGAGAACTATTTGTTACTCCCATGTTGTCTTTCTTAACAAAAACTAAGTCTTTGTGGTAAATGGTGAGCTTTTCATGGTATAACAACAAATCAATACTAACCAATCTTCGAAATGTAGTGCTGAAGAACAACTTTTTATGAGGTTCATTTTCAATCTCAGTTATTAGTGTTAGCCACCATCTCCTCAAAGATGCTGAAATCCTTCCTCAAACCAAGCATTCCATGACCGTAAAATAGTAAAATGATATCTTTCCAAGCTTCTGGTGATTTATCTGAAACTTATTTCATCTTCACGAAGTCCTACTTTTCAACCTCTTTCAAAGTCCGAGAGTCGTGTGAAATGTTGTATGTTTCTTATTCCATAAATATTGTTAAATATAATATCTTATTATTCATAAATTATTTACTTACCTAAAAATTTTGATATCTGATTGAATTATATTGATTGCATAATAATTGCAATAATTCCGATGCATTCATTAAATAATGAGTAGTGTATTTTTATTAAAAATAATTATAAAAAGTTTATTGTAGTATTTTAAAGATAGTTTGTGGGAATAAATGATTCAAATTATTATGTATAATATTTAGACATTTTATAGTAATATATTTACTTATTACATGTATTAAGTGACCAAAAATGTTAAGTCATTTCGAGTAATTTAGAATAATTACGAGGAATTTTGATGAAAATGATAAACGAAAACAATGAATTGTGATTGTGTTCTCTGATTACTAACATAAAATCAAATAACTTGATTCAATTATACGAGGGCCAGTCAAAAAGTAATATTAAAACACATTTATTTTATTTAAAAGATTAATTCACATTTGAGCGTTAATGTCACTTTTCAACAGATTAATTAGAGCCTGGAATCCATGGGATAAAAAATCTTTTGACTGACTACAAATCCACTGATGAACTGTTTTTTGAGCTCTTCTTCCTCCTAGTGCTTCCTTGAGTAGTCCAAATAAATGGAAATCAAGATGTGGCAAACATTTAATTTTCAGTTCTTTAATTTTATTCACTGTAGCATTGGCAGTATGTGGTCGTATATTATCGTGCTGCAATAGGACACCACGACTAGACAGTCCACGTCGCTTTGTACGGATAGTAGTTTTACATTACTTTGAATTAGATCACAAAACGGTGCACTTGTTACAATAAATCCTTTTGAAATGTAATGCTCAAGAATTGAGCCTTTGTTATCCCAAAAGAGAGTAAGCATGGTGGTGTAATACGAAGTTTTTTTGCAGTGGAGAAGAAGAATTTCTCCACATTTTACTTGCTCTTTTTGAATCGGGTATGAAATAATTAACCAAAAGTTCATCGCCAGTGACGATGCTATCAAGAAAATCATCATCTTCTGTTTCATAACGGTGAAGGAGCATTTGACAGATGTCTATCCTGCGACTTTCATCTCGTGGGTAAGTTGTCTTGAAACCCGCCTGGCAGATAGTTTTCGATATTTTAACACATTGTGGATGATGTAATGGACTGAGTCGTAACTTAGCATCATTTTAGAGGCAACTTCATCAACTGTTATCCGCCTGTTTTCACATAATATGTGATCAATTTAGGAAATTTTCTCTGGTGTTTCAGCTGAATTAGGTCTTCTATATCGGAGTACATCGCTCAGATTTTTAATTCGCTATGGAACGTCCTATGCTAGACATATACCTGTTGCACTGATAAACGGAAATCTCCATACTTTGATAACTTTCTGTGATGAATATTAGCAGGAATTTCGCCTTTACTACCTAAAAATCGAATTATTGCACGCATTTCTTTTTTTGGTGCATTCAATTTGAGATACCGCCATCATTCTAATGCGATTATTAAAACAAATGCGAATATTAATCATGGGTATGGCTTTTTTATTTATTGTTAATGTGTTTACTTATAATATAAAAAATATATTAAATCTTTGCAATTTTTTTTACTTTTTACAGGTAATTTAAGTTTACTTTTTGACTGTCCCTCGTAATTTAGTAAAATAGTTTAATTAAAAATAAAACTAATTAATGTAAACGAAAAATGTCAAATATTACAAAGTGGTTAAGAAAAGTGATTTATAACTACAGTGAAACCTGATTAAATTGAACACAATAGTGTCCTTGCTGAAAAGTTCAAATTAGAGAGGTGTTCAGATAATCAAGGTGTTCAAGTTTAACAGGTTACATTA
>JBBMKC010196809.1:0-14617 GCA_037834085.1 Bipalium vagum | reverse complement strand
TCCACTTGACTTTGATGGTAACGGCACCTTTGTGGTTTTTGGAAGAGGGTTTTGAGGTTTTGGTCGTAGCCTCCACAGTATAATAATAATTATATTACTCTATAAAAAAAACTTTTTTCATTTGTTATATATTGTGAGGTTACTTGAGACTCAAGTCGTATTTTATTCGGTAAAGCTTGGTCTATCTAAGGCTCAACTTTAGTAAATTTAGATTATTTTATTATTAGCCATTACTTTATAGCTTACTTATACTAATTAATTGAGGGATAATCTCCCTATTCGATTGTAATATTAACTAGAATCTGACTTCAAATGATTCAAATAAGATTCACAGATAAATAATCAGCACAATAAATAAACATGATTTATGCTATCAAAATATATTTTTATTATCACACAATCCAAGCATAATAACTTTAATTAACCGAAAAGAATAATTTCTCACTTCAAAGGTAAGTGAAGAGTCCCTCTGATAAGAACTAAATTTCGACAAACCAGTTCATGAAACTACAAACATTGAAAAGAATAAATAAATAAAATAGTAATTACTTGAATTGAATAGTTCTTATGGATCCTAATCTTATTCTTATATAACTGTCTCGGTACAAGTTTATTTCAGATTTTAACTGGTTTTTAAGTCTCTGCTAAAACGTAATTCTTACCACATTAACTATTTCTATCAAAATTGCTTTCCACATCCTACTTATTAGTCATAAATAACTGATTTCCTTGGATCTTAGAATGTCACGTTTCTTCATGTAATACTTAATTTTAGAGTTAAAACGCTTTAATTATTTTCTTAATTTTGATCTGTCAAATCTTTTTACTTGTTTCTTCCAAAATAGTTTATAGGGGATGAACAGATATTTTAAGCGCACTGTAAAAGAGAAATTAAGTTTTTATGGTAATTAAAGTCACTGGAAAAAAATTGATCAGCACCAAATAAAACCTTTACTAATAGCACATGGAAAGGTCTGAATTACTGTTGACAGATTATCAGGGATAATGATGCATATTTATTTAATAAATTTAATTTTCTCGTTTCTGAAATATAGAATAGGTCAATCCATGGACATCTTAATAAAGTCACCATAAGGTAAACAAATGACACATACAAAATTTTGATGGTCTTTAGAATATTACCGAAATCTAAAGATGGTATCAGAGCTTCATAATATGGTTTGTACATATCCATTGTTCATGGATATTAGTTCTAACATAAAGTCCACGTCTTAAAGTGATGAAATATGATTAATTATCTCAATGAATTTTCAGTTGTAACAGGTCAAATATTTAAGGAAGAGACTAACATGAATGTTAATCATATTAAATGGTGGAGGTGATGTGGTATCACTCAGTATGACGAGGTTTTCAAAAAGGGAGAAAGTAAAAATCTCATTTGAGATAATATTACGATAACATTTGAGTTTGTACAGATGAAAGCTGGAAAATAGTAATAATAATATTTTATTTAAATTGAAAATAAAGACTCGAATAAAAATTTATTGTTGAAAGTAATTTCCATCTTTTAAATATAATCTTTAAACCTGTGTGAAATTTTTTTTAAAGAAATATAGGATAGCATTAAAATGAATTTCTATTTAAATTAATATTAAAGCTCTGGTAATGAATCAATTATTTATATTCTGTGTTTTTCTAATATCATTTCATATGAATGTTGTGATTTACCCTGTTAAGATAATTGACGATAATAATAATAATAATATTATTAAAAATAAAATATTAAAATCAGAATTATTATACTTTTCATTTTGCCAGAATAAGGTCAGTAAGATTTCTTTCTGATTAAACACAAGAGGGTATATTTACACAAGTATCCTTATGTTAGGTTCCTAAAAGGTTGGATGATTTTACAAGAACTGAACTAGAGCTTTTAGGTCAATTAACAAAATTTATGCTATCAGAAGGATTTACGGATGAACGTTTGGAACACTACTACTATTCGCTGACACAAATAAAAACAAATCGATCACAAGAAACTTGTAAATGAACTAAGATAACACAAATTTTAATAATAAAATCTTTATTGCAAATTGTGATACAAGAGTTTGCTTTACAAAAGTTAATTAGATTTGCACTGACCAACAGAATCTTTAAACACAGGCTTAGCCTAGTGTGTTAAAGCCCTCAGAAAGTTTACCAGCTAGCGGCTGTGTAAACTTTAAAAACAAAAAGAAGAAATGGGAGAAAACGAAAAGAATTAATTGATCTGAGGTGAAGCACCGAGTATTTATTTTGAAGAAAGAGATTAATTAAAAGTTACGTCAATCAGTAAGATTGCGCAACTAGAAATATTTTAGTTTTATTTTTTAAATAAAAATTTGTCGTCTACTCTTCTGTTCGCACAGAGTGAAAACGTTTTAATAATAAAATAAATATAATAACAACTAAGTACTTAATTAAATATTACTTATTGATCTGATACTGCGTCTGAATTTTCCGATCGAGTTCTGTTTTTCTTTAGTACCAAGAGGTCTTTTATAGTCCTTTCAATGTGTAGTCTTCACGGTGGTCGTGACTGTCAATTTAATTTTGGAATTTCTTTGTGGTCTTTTCTGTTGTCGCCGTCTTCAATTGAACTAATAATCTGTGTTGATCTATTTCTAATGATATTGTTTATTTGTGATCGACGTTGATTTTCCTGATATTTCGAAGAATTCCGAGTCTGCGTTTATTTGCCCCTTTACTGATATTTATTTCTCTTGCTTCGTCTTGTGTGTCCTCTTGTGTTGTGTCGTCCCTATACCTTCTGGTAGGTTTCTTTTATATTATTTCTTTTTCATATTTTATTAATTTTAGTAATTATATATTTCTATTTATTTTTTGATATATATTTTATCTTTCCTAAAATAAATTTTAATATACTTTTTTATATAATTTTCTATTTTTAGTAATTCCAAAATTTCTAATTTTAATTTACTATATAATTTTATATTTTCTGAGTAACTTGATAATGCTAATAATAATAATAATATAATAAAATAATAATAATAATGATAATAATAATATTTAATTAAAACAATGTCTTTTGGTGATCAGTCACAAAGCTTTACATATCAAAATAAAAATAAAATCAAAATTTTTTTTAAAACCATGAAACTTCTGGATCAGTAAAGTTGTTCAATAGTTAATAAAATGACATATAAAATGTTTATTGTGGGATGCTCCACACTTACACAAATATAACTTAAGGGACATATATCCTGAGTTGATTAAAAATTAATTATTTTGATTGAGTCTGATTGTTTTAGGTAACTCTCAATTCAGGGAGCCTTTGTTTTGTATCTGGTGGAGCCAGATAGGTGTTGTCTTCTATAAGTTATTAAACAATGATGAAACGGTCATTGCAAATCTTTATAAGCAACAGTTAATTCAAATGACATTGAAGCAGAAACGACTAGAATGGGACAAGAGTCATGGGGAATTTATTCTGTTACGTGATAATACTCGACTTCATGTAGTAAATGCAGTCAAGTATACGTGTAAAGAATTTGGATGAGAACTCTTACCTCATCCGCCATATTCACCAGATATTACGTCATCCGATTTCCATGTATTCAGATCGGTGGCACATGGAATTTTGGAAAGGAGCTTTCCCATATATGATGAAATCATATTTTGGCTCGAAGAATGGATTTTGTCTAAAGAAGAAAATTTCTTTTACAATGGCATTCATGAGTTACCAGAAATTTGGACCAATGTTATAGCTAACAATGGAAAATATGTATAGTATAATTATGTGTTGTGTCTTTAAAATAAATGCACTTTGTTTTTTAAAAAATATTCCACAGAATTAACTGCTGTACCTAATAACATGAAGGTTTTGCATCAAAGAAGTAAAAATAATAAAAATATTGATCGAAAAGCAACTGAAATCATATTTTGATGAAGAATTGTCGAAAGAAATGTTATCAGTACCAAATAAAATTTTCAATAAACAATACCACAGCAAACCCAAAATTGCACTTAGCTTTTCCCATTCCAATTTATATCATTGTAAAGGTTTACCCAACGATGAAATAAGTGGAATAATACCAAAATAAAAATTATAACCATTATTTCATGTCTGTAAATCATCAAATCGCGAACAACATAAATATGTTCATAAAGGTTGTTGAACTTTGATAAGATTGACGTTCACTTTATTAATAACAATAATCATAATAATCATATCGACTTTCCATTCGGAGAATGTTACAGGTTACGGAAAAACCAAACAATATTATTTCTCGAAATTCAACAATCTTGGCAATCATCTTGGGAATTATATCATGCTTCTTTGCTGGACTGACGATCTTGGTTTTGTTGAAAATGAGAATCGAAAAATGCGTCATAGGCATCCGAATGTCGTCCGTTTTGATGTTGTTGAGCTTGGTGATAGCGGATTTTTTGAGAGGATTTTTCAACATGACAGGAATGATAAGATATTTGATAATAATCACCACCGAATCTGATACGAATCCTTGCTCACCAGATCTTTACTGCCAAATTCAAAGCTTTATGAGTATCTGGTTCAATATGATCGTTTACATTAGTATTTTCTTTATCGGAACTCTGGCCATTCATCAGCTGTTGGGAGGACCAGAAGAAGAACGGACTATAAAAAATAGAACTCTTTGGAAAATTACCGCTTTCTGCTGGGTGATACCGTGTTAGTTAAGTTTAATATATTTGATAATACTTTTTACAAAATAGTATTCGATTTTAGCTAATAGAAAATGACTGAATGTATTGTTTAATTTAGTTCTACTAACAATTATTCCAGCAGCTGCCGATGTTCTAGGAGAGGACAAAACCGCTACGACAAACGGATGGTGCTGGATTACGTCTTGCAATAGAACAAGTAATGGCAAGCGTGTAACATTTATAATTCTCTATAGCAAAGGGTTTGAGGGATTGATCTTCATCATAAATCTTACATTGTTCATATTCCTGAAATATCTTAATTACAATCATGTAAGTAATATTTTAAAAATACTTTTTTGTGCAAAATTCCACAAATATCGAAATGGTCTCTATTAATAATAAAAATATAAAGATTATGATATTTTCAACCATCTTTTCTCTTTCAAGTCAAGGGTTTATTAGTTTTTTATCCCAACCTTTAACCGGTTTTCTTGTCTGAGTGCATTTTTTGTCACGGTTAAAATTTAGTGCAATTACTGTTACCAAAAAATTGTAATCAATAATTCACCAATTTTCGATTTGACGAAAACTGGGCTTATTAATTTTCTGTTAGGTGTAATAGTATGATTTCGGTTTTTTATACTGAAAAAAATACATTTTTAAAAGTTTTCCATTTACAGATATGACAATGGATCATATTTTAGGCAACGAATGAATTACAAAGAAAAATTCTGGTCCTTTAGATGAAATTCATGTATTAATCCATTTTTATAGACATTCATCGGCTCTGAAACGCTTCCCAGAGAGCGCGGATTACATCGAGGGGAACAAATGAAAATCCGAAGGAGCAATATCTGGTGAATATGGCGGGTAATGTAAGATTTCCCAGTTTTCACCTTCTAGAATGAACAATAGAATGAACATGTGGTCTGGTGTTATCGTTTAGTAAAATTATCTTATCCGTTCTGTCCGTCCATTCTGATCTTTTCACTTTCAGAGCTCTCTTCAAATGAATTAATTGAGATTGATAACGTTCATCAGTCATAGTTTCTGGTCGTTTCAACAGTTCGTAATAAATCAAGTTTGTAATAATAAGGTCCCATCTGATATACAGCATCACTGTAGACCCATGGACATTGTGTTTTGGCGTTTTTTGTACTCGGTTTGTCAGGCTTCAACAAAGATGCTTCACGTTTTGAGTTTTCTCATCGAATCCATATTTTGTTAAATTTCACTCAAATCGATTAAATATTGATTTTTATCTATCGAAAGATTTTCCAATAAAATAATAATAATTATGAATAAAATAATTTATTTCTCAATAAATATTTGATATTTTTAATTCTTTTATTTATTTATTCAAGTTTTTATTCATTGCCGACACTTAAAATTAACAAATTAACTTAATATGTTGAAAGTATTTTATTACAGTCCAGGTTTGTCATAAATATTATTAAATAAATGATATGAAAAACTTTGAGACTTGTTTATCATATTTTATTATTAATATATATATAATCTTAAGAACAATTTATTAATGCACCTTCATTTATCATTTTTAATATTATAATAATTTTATTTATATAAATAGTTAATAAAAAATTTTCAAATTTTAATATAAAATAATAATTTTCAAATTAAATGTGCAAAAAAAAATTTTCAGTAAAATATTAAGTCCGTATTTTTAAAGGAATTGAAATCTTTGTTAATCAATAATTACGTCTCTTAAAATAAATAATTAGTTGTTATTTTTATTTTATTCAAGTACAGTAAAATTTTTATAATTAATAAAATTATTTAATATTTAAGTGTGTACCTTTTGCTATTCAGCTGTATTAATTTTCTATTAATTTTCTAAATTGCTTTATAATAATACGTTTTGGAGGTGGTCCATAAGTCTTTTCGTATTTTTAATCAAAAATTAAAAACAAAATAGAACAAGAACAAATATTCATCAAGCCACAAATTAAAGAACATTTGAATTAATAGTTTGAATCCATCTATCAGCAAATTATTGAATCCCGCGTTGATACCAGTCTTTGTCTTTCGACCTGAAAAACTCTTGGCACCCTTTTTCAAGTTACAGCAGAAAATGCACCATACAACTGAAAAGATAATAGTCTGATGGCGCGAGATTGGTTAGCCGGATATGGTAAAAGTTCAATTCTCCAAATCCTTTTTTTCTTTGTTTTCCTGACGTTGTGCGGTTTGACGTTATTGTGATGTAGTATTCTCTTTCTATTGACCAATGCTAGATATTTTTCCTTTAATTTTTGTGTACATCCTATCCAATTGAGAGCAGTAGAGGTCAATGGCAACATTGTTTTTAAGAAGTTCGAAGTGCATCACGTCTTCGAAATTCCACTTAACACACATAAATAAAACCACGACATAAAATGATCAAACATTCTCAGAATGTACTACACGTAGAGGATTCAAAATACCAAACTAGAATGTGACAGAAAATATTTTTTTCTTGATTCAGCAATTAATGTATGTTAAAAAAACTTATCATAGGATAATCAACGGTGATCTCGTCATTGGTTGATCTATGAAATTTCATATTTCTAAAACAAATATTTCACTAAAAGTCATTACGGTGACCTTTTTGATTTTGACACGTTTCATTCATCACAACTTTCTGAATTCTGGTGAGACCATTACACTTCAAATGTATCTCCGAAAAATAGATGTAAAGTACAAACACATCGACACCAAAGAAAATTTTTCTATAACTCTGTCTATACTATGCATACCAGAGTTGACTCAAACATGTTATGGTTTATTAAGCATCGAAAGATTGTTCTAAATAGAAAAGGATGGTAAACACGTCTTTTAGGGCTTCTGTGACCTCAGAAGTTCATCATTTTATGCAGTTTAAATAAATATACTTATTTGTTGTTGTCAGAAAAACCTGGTTTCCAATAGATTACATTTTGACAAATAGTTTTCTGTAAGCTGATTCCTTTAATTCTAAGAAAATTATAAATCCAATATTACTTTTGCACCACCTTAAAAAGGATATTGAATTACTAAGAGATGAATGGTTATTAAATGTAAACTATTTCTAACCTGGCATTTTGTCTTAACTATATTGGGCTGAACAGAAAGTTCATTCGTTTTTTGGTAAATGTAACATAAATAAATTTATTAAACATTACACCATAATGGGAGATTATATATCTTCACCTTTCGGGCAGTTTCATGATACCTTCAGAAAAGAATTGTGTTGGCTGTTGACTGACTTGTCCAGGTGAACTTTGATATCTTCTAAAGATCGATATTCTTTTCCATCTAAACTATTTTGCAAGAAACGCAAGAAACAGTAATCTGAAGTAGCGATATCAGGGGAATAAGCCAGGTATCATGAAACTGCTCAGAAAATTTTCGCAACACAATCTTTGCTACATAAGGTCTGGTGTTATCATTGTGAAATATCACTGCTTTTCGATTAGCTAATTCTGGACTTTTTTATGGACTGCATCTTTTAGTTCGTCAAGTTGATGACAATACTTATCAGCGTTGATGGTTTCATTGTTTGGAAGAAGCTTGTAATAAATGATGCCATTTCAATCCCACCAAGCTGAAACCATAAATTTCTTTGGATACAAATCTCCTTTAGCTTGCTATGTAGTAGAATCGTTCATCCTTAATTTTTTGAGTCATACACTGTACAATCAGAAAATGCTTACCCATGCTGACAGACTATTTTGTGAATAACCTTTAAGGATATATTAGGTTGGCAACTAAGTTCCCGCCGTTTTTATAAATTGTAGCATTTCGCATCTAATTAAATTTTTTTGTTTTAATTTGAATGTTGAGGAAATCTTGTTGCCAACAAAAATTGTACCTGCACATTGAAGTATAGAAGTACTAAAGTTTCTTGATAAAAAAATTTCAAAGATGGGAAGGATGTAAAGGATCTCATCCAATTGGAATTTTTTCGTGCTGTTACTTAAAGAACATCGTTTGCTGTTTATGAGATAAGAATGTCCATCGAGAAATGAATGAATCAATTCTGATCAGAGTAATATAAAACTGATTTTCTCATATCAAGCTATATACAGAGATAATAATGATGATCATTATGATAACACCTTATAACATTGTAAATAAAAGTAGTAAACGAATATCATTTTTGAATTTTTCACATTTACAAATGGTTTCAAATATGAAGTGAACACCACATTTCACGAACACTCTACATTTTTACTTTTAGGATATTTTGAAAAATTATATTTAAATTTTTTATTTAATATGGACAAATTTTGTTTAATTTAATCTTTATATTTAAGAACAAGAGGAACAAAAGCGTCTTTTCTAATGGTCTTTCCATAAGTGCAGTTTCCGATATCATCTCAAGAACTTGGAATTCCAATATTATGAACGATTCGAAACTGCTCTTTTTAATCAATATATCTATTTGCTTCTGTCGTCTATGGGGTTTAAGCAGGACGATTTTGAATATCACTGCTCAGTATTATAGTAATCCGAGTTCATTAGCACCACACATAGAAAAGGCCAAAGAAGTTTTGCTAGTCTTTCAGGTAAAAATAATAATATTATTATTTCAAAATTAAATAATATTTTTTTGAAATATAATTATTAAAATATTAATTATTAATTATTAATGTTTAGTATGGTATTAAACTCGTGATGTTAATTAAAATTTAATGTAATTAATTAAATTATGAATATTAATCCGTGAAGAAAATATGATGAGATTTATTTTAACTCATTTTAAATCGATAAAAAACACAGAGTTCGATTATTTTTTATTAATTATAATACAAACGAGAATATGGAATGACGAACATTATACAAGTCAAGAATATTATTACTGTGAATCAGAAGCTTTTACTGGAATAGTACAGTAGGGGCCGCTTATTGCAATTACGGTTAATGTTATCATTTTCATTAGATTCCAAAGTGATTATTAAGTGATTATTATTAAGTAATACGATGAGCAGTCTGTACTGTATTTATATCTTCGAATATTTTAATTACGATAATATTCTTAATTTAAATATCAATACATTCCAGAGAGCTTTCATTTTGCGATCCAAATTCACAAATGTACACATATGTATCGATAAGAGGAGTGCTCATTTACCAGAGACTTTACTTTGGAAAAATGTATTCAAGACTACATAAGAAGCTGAAAAGAATTGTCAATTGAAGTTATTAGTGTGACTGATAAAGTTATAATAAAAATTGTGCCAACATTTTAGTATTGAATATTATTATTGAATAGACTTCGTTTCAGGAAGTCTCTTCTACTGGAAGAAAAGACTCTATAGATCACAAAAGTCACAGGAAAAAATATTTATTGGACTTCAATGAAAAATTACTTTTGAAGTTTTCAGAAAACGACCAGGACTAGATTCATACGACTTTACCTAATATCTGATAAAAAGACTTGTCCGTGATCACTTGTAGTAATCAGATCATAATGGCAAATAAGAAATGGATATTCTTTCGCATGGGAAAGCAAGATAGGTATAACAAAACAGGTTTTGATATTCGTGATGTCGAACAGATTCCTCGTGAACTATCAATGAACACTGAGTTGTAATACTTTGAATCCGAGACCTTGAAATTTAAGACTCATAAAATTTAATCACTTTCGTGAAATTAAATAACAATGAACTTTCGTAAATGGCAACCTGAAACAATGAAGAAAATTAACCAGCCTTGTGGATTTTTGTCTTGAGAACCAAGGATTACCTTGTTGACCAGATTCAACTGCTATAAAAGTTTGTAAGGGTCACTGGCAATTAGTCATCACTTCTTGTCCTTTGAAATTAAAAGAAAAGTTGTTTATGGAAAGACTTTGGATACAATTGTATATAAGGAAAATTATTTTGACGGCCAACTTAGCTAATTAAAACAATAAACAGACATCGTATCAGATTCTTTTCTAATAATTACATTATAAATCATTTTGTTATTGTTGACTTGTGGTATGTTTAAAATGAACTTAATGTCAGTAATTCATTTCAACTGACCTTCGGTTTTATATATTTCATTACTTCTATTTTAATTTATTATTATTATTTATTATTTATCATTATATCAGCTGTAACAGTTAATTCTGATGAGTTTTTAAGAAATCATAACAAATTTATTTTGAAAACAGTATTCCATTTTAATTAACAAAACTTACCATCGTTAATGTAATATTTTCCAAATTTTGCAATTTGTTTTTCAATTCTCCCTCGTTTTTTCATTCAATTCGTGTGGAATCCATTTTCCTTTGACTTTCCGTTTTATATAAATAATCACAAATGGAATGTTAAAAAACATTTAACCCGTTTCGTTACTGGTTTTTGAATTTTGGCTTTATCATCTGACAAGATGGATTACAATTGTGAATCATCGATTTTTTCCAGTTGAACTCGATGATCTTTATTTATGAAGTCAAAATCGATTTTTCTAAATCGATTGAACAATCATGCGTAGGTGTCTTAGAAGAAGTAAAGTCAACATATGCTTCCAAAATTAGACGATGACTTTCAGCTGGACTTTTCTTTAAATCGAAAAAGACAAGCATGGAACCTATTATTTTAGCTAAGCAGTGTGACGAATAATTAATTTTTTAAAATAGAAATTTTAGTCTTTCAAGCAGTCAGAAAAGTTTTGAGTTTTGATTCTTGTAAGGTCTACATGACTGAAAATTTTTAAACGTTTAAACTTTTTTTTCTTGAAACGTCATAAAATTATATTAGAATGTCGAGAAAATATTTAACAAGGAGCAGAACTGAACAATACGCTTGAATCTCAGCATGATTCCAGTAGCTTTTTAAAACTTATAGTAAACGGTTTTCATGACCATAGTATTTATTATCATTTCAACAGTAATCTCACTCTATTAGACTGTGTTAATTTTCATTATCACCTTACTAGATGTTGTAAATTTCGATTTAAATGAAGCCAAAAAAGTTACAGGGTGCTAAATCATATGATAGGGCATATGTTTACTTGGCAGTATTTAGGTTTATTTGAGAATTTATAATTTAGTCCTCCATTTACAGCTTTACCAGTCCTGTCATATAGATAATTTTTATTCTGTGAATTTCATCTACGCACTAGATTATATGGTATATAAATTAAAATGCTCTATTTTAACTTGATTTTTTAAAATCTGAATTGTGCAAGGTTGCCACTTCAGATCTAATTCGATTTAGATCATTTGCTGACTTTATCAAATAAATTTGTCTGTTACATTTTGTATGAAAACGTATTTTTTAAGAACTGTTTATTTTTAGAAACTACATAAAAGTAGGTTTTGTTTAAATGAATAACCTATGAAAAATATTTTAAATTAAAGTATGACTCTAGCATTGTAAATTAATTTAATTTGATGTTATTATGGCAAAGGAAAACTCCCCTAAATCCGCAATTAGGGAATTAAATTAGAAATTAAATTAAGGGTCCTTGTACAAGTTCTGCATTATCCAAACAGACGTTGAAGGAAACTAGAAGTGTTGTCAATATACATCGTGGACAGTGTTCTTACGGCCATTAAATGTTCAATTTTTTTTAAGGATGAGAAGACACCCACTAGAAGATTATCACGGAAAACTAATATTTACCTACCTTCGTTCAAGAATTTTAAGAGAAGTTAAAATTTTTAAAAATATAGTTGTTTATTGAGCTGAAACCGCGGGACTATGATAAACGAGTTAAATTTGGTCTGAGCATCAGGATACCCTGCTAGGATTCTGTGGAAAGTTGAAGCGTATTTCCACTTGGATTATATAATTAGACAATATGATTGTTAGATTTATGAAGGTGACAAACACATTTATTTTATTATAAAGCTACTTCATGCATAAAAATCTGTGTCTGGATAGACTTTAATTTGAAATTCATTATGAAAGTACTCTTTTTCTATGAAACCGTAAATAAAAATAATTATCTTGCAGTGTTGCAAAATGCAGTTAGGTTTGAAATTGTTAAAAGGAAATTACTTGCTTATTTCATGCAAGATGTAGCACTCCATCATTTTATAGTTAATGTTTAATGTTAATTTTAATTTGGCTCACACAAGGTCATGTCCATGGAATGTGTCCAAAATTGACCCTCTCATTCACCGGATTCAAAGCAATTGATTATTGTATTTGTGATTACATTTAAGACATGGATTTTTCACTACCAAAAACTTACAAGTCTGCATGAAAATGGCAAAACGAAGTAAGAAAGAATGTTTCTGTTTTACTACAGAAGAGCTGCAACCTGAAATATTATCTTTCCGATAAAAATTTAGTAAATGCTGTCTGTTAAAGAAAATCAGTTCAAGAACATAATATATGGAAATGTTATGTATTCCATTAATATAATTTATTTGTTCATTTTATACTTGATTTCCTTTTTCCTTGGTTTACATACAACCTGAATTTTAGATTCAGTCAAAGTAAATCAGCTGCCGAATGCTACTAGAATCATTTTTAAAATTTGTGGTGATGGAAAGTTATATGTTGATACTGGCATCGATAAGGACAAATTCTGAAAGGAAAATGATTTTCACATGGGTTACCTAAGAAGGATTAATCGACTTCTTTTTTTATCATAGACACAAATATAGATATTTTGTATTGAATTTTAACTGGGACGAAAATAAGTGTATTATGGTGCTGTCAATTGCAATAGATCTTAGGTAAATCATGGAGAATCGATTACATTACAACTGATTCAAAATTTATGGTTACTAGGTTATTCTGTGTATCTGGTAGGTCCTTTAGAAAAGCCATAAAAAGTAAAATAAATTGATTCTTCTCAAAGACAGTGTCAAATCTCATGAGAGTAAATGAACTCTGATTACATAAAGGGAATTATTATGTGTATATATATACAATACAAAGGTTTACTACATTACCTATTATACAATATCTTACAGCTTTACGGATATTGTCCAACCAGATCTTCATTTAATTTATTCTGCGCAGTGCAATCTTTTCAATACAATATTTAGCAATGCTAAAGTTCATGTATATTTATAATTGATATTTACAATACCATCAAACGGTTTTTAAGTGCTAAAGGAATATTGCAGTCCTCTATGTTTCTTAACATTGAAAAATGAGCTTTAAGGAAAAGGCAAGAAACATCCAGATCAATCAACATAATTAAAGGTGATGATTTGCACTCTTTTGTCATTCGAGATCCTCCCACAACTTAAGAAGACCTTATTAATAAGAATTGTTAAATGTCGACTGGTCAATCTGCTACAGATTTCGAGGTCAGTAAATGATCTGAATGTACACCTGCATTGTAATGAAAGCTGAAAATGAAAAAGATGCATTAACTAAATTACGGAAATGTTGGTCCAGGTGAAGCAAACCAAAATTTCAAGGTCTGTAATTGGTTGGATCTTTCGGATGTAGTATACTAAAATTAAATAGTAAGTCATCATAGAATTAATGCATCCGGGCCAAATATTGAAGTAACAACGATCATTTTTAGTAACAAAAAAAGCGTTTGCACATAATGCTCGGTTATAAATAAAAAACCAATCATAAAATTGAAAAACACTGATCTTTGTTTTTATTTCATCTATCGTATTCTATTGATATTGCTCCTTACTATTAGCAGATTTCTGAATCAATGACGTCATTGTTACTTTATGCAACACTTATTCTTGTGAGAATACAAAGGTTGCTCTGATTCTTGCCCATCCTCAAAAGATGTTTCACCTTTTTTTATGGAATACACATTTGACCAAAGATAGAAAAAATGAATAGAAATTTGTATTGATCGATTTAAAACCTGTTTGATTAAGCAAAACTTTGGACTTACCTAAATCTAATTATAATTATTTTCTCAAACAGAATAATAAATTTAATTAACTTTAAAATTCATAAGTAAATATTCAATAAATTGGATCCCAATCAGCCCTCGTATCTTTGCATTTAACCCAGTAAAACAGATTGTAGGGATTCAAAAATTTAATAATGATAATAATAATACT
>JBBMKC010196798.1:0-14619 GCA_037834085.1 Bipalium vagum | reverse complement strand
ACTAAATTAAAAAATTATAAAGATATTAAAATTTAAGAATTAAATAGAAATCACTAAAAATGAGAACTAAAAACTGAATTAATATTTATTTTAAATCATAATTTTTATAAAATTTTTAAAAATTTAACTTTGTCCGTAGTTACAATTGATTAAATTAACAAATTAAAACAAACCTCACTTTGGGGGTACGAGAACGGTAAATAATCCATTTAATTACATAAAAATGTTTTAATAATATATTTATAAATAATATAATAATGATATGATAGTATTAAATCAGTTAATAACTTTAAATGTGTTCGTAGAGTATGAAATTTGTAAAAAAAAAGAAAGTTTTTTAATAAAATAAAAACACAAAGAATTAATCTAATCCTCGAAGTATGCACATATGGAATCTATGCACTTTTGCTATTTAAGCGGCAGATTGTTGATATCGGTTGTACAAAAACCTTGGAGGACTAGAGTTCATGAAATCCTGTAAGGCCAATTTTACAGCATCATCAGAATTAAATTGCTTTCTTATTAAAAAGTTCTCCAAATTTCGAAATAAATGGTAGTCGGTGGGGGCTATATCTGGTGAGTATGGAAGATGATGAAGAAGTTCAAACTCCAATTTTTGTGCAGTTTGTCGTCTAGCGTTAAGATATCATTAAAATAGGAGTCGATCTATTGACTAATCTGGGCTGTTTTTCTTTAAGTTTTTCCATCATGTCGTTCAATTGCTTGTAGTATCCTTCTGCTGTAATCTATGATTCAGATTTTATGAAATCAAAATGTATGAAACCTGCGCTAGACCACCAAACACTCACTTTCAGCTTCTTCTGATGAATTTTAGGATTTGAAGTTTGTTTTGGTGCTTCATTCTTGCCCAGCCATTGTGCTGAACATTTGCGATTATCATATTTGATCCATTTCTAGTCACAATTTACGATGCGATTCGAAAATGGATCAGATTTTTGACGAAAAAGCAGCACCAAACAAGCTTCCAAACTTCCAAAAATGTAAGAAAACTTATAAATGTCTACTGTATAATTTGATGATGGAGCACGGATTGAAGGACAAGGGAGTTTAAATACCGATTTTCCGTGAAACGCGTGACTAGCTCAGTCAGAATAATAAAGATAAAGGCCCATTTGAAAGAAACACCTTCAATTTCTGGTAGCTAGACGATGGATCCATGAAATTTTAATAATAATAAAAATAAATATAATAATAATAATAATAAATAATAATAATAATAATAAATTTTAAAAATTTTGCAATTTCAAATGGTATAAAAAATTAATGCGTTTAAACAATTATGTTTTCAAATATCTTTTTTCAAGTTTTAATATATAAAAAATGCAATTATTTTCTTACTATAATTTAATATTACTGTCATAATTTAAATCACGAAAACAGTAATTTCAATCCAATAAAAATTGTTGTTAATATCTAATTTAATTTTCTTTCATTAGCAGACTTAATTAGTAATATTTTTAATTAAAGATTCTAAAATTAATACCCATTCTTAATGATAAGAATTTGAAAAATATTCACATTCTAAGGAAGCACTATAGAAATAAAAGACCAGCGAAATAAAATAATTAATATATTTATAGTAATCATTTTTTTATTGTTATTCTTAGATCTGATATAATATTATCTAGGTCTCGGATATATAAAAATAGTTTTTTGATGTGAGGTTTTGTTATTCTATGGCGGCTATTTAAATTTAAATATAACCAATATATGTTTTTTATAATAAAGTTTAACCTATCACTGATCAATGCATAGAGACTAATATGAAACATATACGTAACCTGGTAAAATACGAGATGATAATAGTCTCTGGTAATTGAAAATATTTTGTTAAAAATCAATTCAGATTTTAGTAATAAAATGTAAATAAGGTCATTAGCATAAAACTAAGTCGTTCTATCTAAATTTTGTTAGGAAATCAAAAAATACTAATGCTTCATTAAGCTGCATTATTGAAGACGACTAAAATAAATAATTTCATCAAAATATAATATTTTATTATATTTAAAAATATATGAACCCCATACTTGTGCGTCTATTTCTTGACATTTAAAAATGGAAATGTCACTTATCTTAGAATAACGTATTTCACAGACAAATATTTTAGAATAATAATAATAATAACTTTTTCATTTAATAATGAAACTAAATTTCGGTTAAATACAAATTCCTATACGTGAATTTACAAATACTAATGTAAACGGCAAAGTTGAAATAATAATAATGAAATCGTAATATATATTCAAAAATATTATTTATTTTATTTAAAACATAATATTGAAATATAAAATTATAAATAAAATTCATTTTATATGAAATTATTTATTTTAATGAGCGACGTTAATTAGTCGATTAAATTGTACTAAGTTAATAAACTGGGATGCAAATTTGAAAAAAAATATTAATAAATTATGAATTCTTAAATATTTTTCATTAACTTTGAAATCTATGAAATTTTTTTATGTATGAAATTATATTACTTTTCATTTATATTTATAGTCCAAGTAATTACTTTTTAAATATGTACTCGTTAAAATCACCTGGTGAATGTTTTTTTTATAAAAAATAGTTTCAGTCAGAATTCCAAAAAGCCTAGAAATATCCAGGCAATTTAGGATTTTTGATGGATTCTTTTGACTTCTTAATAAATAAAAAAGAACAAGAATAATAATGAGATCTATTTTATTCGACTACATTATTTTATTAATTTTATTTATTATATATATATATACTCCATTCATAAAAAACCAGATTTTTTAATACGCAGAGTATTTATATTATATTATACACAATTCATAACTCCGAATACAATAATGTACAACTATATTTAACCAATTGGATGCAATGATTCGCATAATGTCCTGTTTTAAAAAAATGTGTAATCAAGATAAAATGTACAAGTTTCTAGTCAATGGTAAAAATCAACGAATTAAATTATTATTACCTTATCACCATATTTGACTCCAACTGATTTCGACCTTTTCAGAAATCTTGAAAATTTTTGAGAGAGAAGCGTTCTTCATCAAATGGAAAACCTATTGCAGTCACAGACTATCATTTTGCAGACTTTCCAGAATCGTATTTCAAACATGAGATAAAAGTATTGGAGAACTGGACTAAATGTGTTGAATTTTCAGGAGACTATGTTCAATAATTAGAAAATTTTCAATAAAATATCACATTTTTTCGTTTTCACTTCCATAAATTTCACACAGCCTATAAAGATTTAATACTGTTAAAATATTATCTACTTTAAACAAAAACATATTCAAAAATAACTGGTATTGTCAAATAAAATATTTACTAACTCCCGTAACAGTAATACCTTTCATCAAGTTTTAATGGAAATATCGCTTATTAGTGTCTGGATCCTGATTATTTGATGAATAATTTAGAAAAATCAGCTCAGCCTATCATTCATGGTGAAAAAGAATCTAATTATACTCGTAAGTACAAATAGGATTTCCAAACAGCAAAGAGAAGTGGTTATCAATTAAGCCATTAATTTTTATCTCCCTTTTATTTTTACCTTGTCAAATTATCAGAAGTGATTAAATCAATATTTAGTAAATAATCTGAAAATCGAGTCACAGAAAGCTCAGCATCTCAAAATTGATAAGTTTAGGTTACCTATTAGCCAGTTTGACCATACACAAAGTGAATAATATTATTAATAAAGAAAAAACTCGCTTGTTTAAACTACGTTCTAGTAGAGTTAATTAATGAAAAATGAACCATTTATAAAAAACTGTACTAACCAAACATTAAAAGTAATGACCTCAAGGAAATTATTGAAAAAATTATTAAGTATATATTAATAGAAATATGTGATATTTTGAAATTTTTGGGATATAACCTGCATGAAGTCCTTCATGCATAATGTGGACGATTGAAGCTACATATCTTAGAAGCTTTAGGTAACCATATCCAAAAACAATGGTTAACCCATCTAACCCGTTCCATGTCAGCACGACTTCCAGAAGTTATCAAGGTTAAAGAAGGTTCCATTAATTATTAAAAACTAAAATAGTTTTTTAACATTAATTCTATTGAATGGATCTCATCGTTAAAAATAAAGAAATCATTTGCCCTAATACATGGCAAATACATGTACATGCTTTTATTTTATGATATTTTCATAATTACGTTCAGTAAATACAAAGTGTTCCAATTTAAGGTTACATTTTAAATTTTTAAATAATCAAACAAAACGTATAAAATGTAGCAATATATTTATTTACAATGATAGTACATAGATTCCGATTTAACAATGAAAAATAATGTCATGCAAGTGACCTGATATTACACGACAAACAACCATCCTTTTATAAAAGTTTTCTATGACATTTTGGCATATCTATGGCTTAATTTCACCAATTTCATAGATGATTTTCTCCTTCAGATCAGCAATTGTTTGAGAATCGCTAATATGGATCTTTTCTTTTAAGTAACCCCAATAGAAAAAATCTAGAGGCTGTAGGCCGCTGGATCTGGGCGGCTAATAAAATTTTGCATGTCAGGAAATTATTTTAAAAGGACAATGGTTTCGTTTGCAATATGAGATGTGACACCATCATACTAAAAATGTTCTGGGTGTCCATATCTTCCAATTTATGAAAAAAAAATTTCAAATCAGATTTCGATATCAAGCTCCCAGAATATTCCCAGAAAAATAAGATAAGAAAATATATATTATTATTGCCTAGCGAAAACGTGAAGAATATTTTGTGAACAATTTTGAAAATTATTCCCAATAGCCGACAAAAAGGAGGATCAGTTCGTCAGAAAATTGGAAACAGTGTCCTTTAATTTATTAATTTTGTTTACGTCCAGGAATTATGACAATACAAAAGGATTATACAAGGGGACCCAGCGAGTTTGGGAATCCCTATGTGACCTAAAAAGGTCCTAAAGGACGACTCGGGGACCCCTTGTATCTTTAGGTGAGCATATTTATCGATTTTTGTATTTTTCTTTTTCTAATCTTACTTTAATTTTTGTGATAATTTCCGTTTAGTTTTTATTTCATTAGTATCGAATTTTATTTTTAACTATGCATTATTTCATTCGATTTGAAGTTTACCTCGTATTAATTTGTACGGACTTTTAATTCATTTTGACTTTACAATTGTTTGATTCTGTGGTGTATTGTTCGAGATTATGTATGTACACCGTTTGAATTCTTAAAAAGTTTTACTCTTATTGTTTTGATTTAATTAGGGTGCGAATTAGGTTTTATTTTGGGGTTTTGATTCAATTGAGTTTAAATTTGCGTAACTGTATAAGTGAAACGAACACAACATTTGCAAGTGAGTTATCGATTTTCGAGCGAAAGTTACTTTGTTAAAGTATAATATTAACAATTGTCACATGTGATGGACAACTTTCTCTTCCATATTCAGACATAAATTTTCTACCAACTTCGACAAAACTTTCCAGGTATTTAAAAGAATTTTTACCATAAAAACTTTTGTTCAATGAAATAACGATCCAATTTTAAAAACCAAATGAATAACTATTGATTTAATAAAAACAGAACAGAAATAAATGGAATTAAATTTAAAATGTAACCTAAAATTTGAACACACTGTGTAATACATTACGGGAATCTTCCATTTTAAAATCTTAATAGAAATAATGTAAAATATTAAAACATAAACATTTTAATAATGATGATTTAATAAGTATTTTAATGTGTTTATTTTTATATTATTTTTTATAACTTTTACTTAAATGATTAAAATTTAAACCATAAAATAAATTATTTATAAATCCCAAATTATGGTCATAAAATCTTTTATTATTATTACATAATTCATTAAAATAATTATCTAATAAAAAATATTTATAAAGGTAAATAACATCAACTCGATTATAAATAAAATATATTTTCAACAAAATATGAATCTACATAGCTTATAATGAATAGATTCTATCAAATCTTAACTTTCCTCATCCTATTTTGCAAAATTTTCTGAGATGATTTAATGATTTTTGGTTTCCATAGTTACGACTAACAGTATTTTATCATAGTTAGAGGAAGATCACAAATGATTATATAGGAAATTCTAAATATTCAATGTTATTTTTCTATTTTGGCTAGACCTCTTGCTATTTCTATGTTATGATGGAAAATAAGACAACTCGCGAAAATGGATAATTTATGATTATTCATTTTAAATGCATTAAAGAGAAACATCAAAGTTGCTTTAATATTAATTATAGAAAGATGTTGCAAAATTTACAATATTTAAGGAAGTCTGTCTTTAGAAGCATAAGCGTTACGACAAAAATATAAGATGAAATGTGCTTAGATAAAAAGAATTATGTTCGTTTAGTTTACAGGTTATTAAAGAAACCAAATTTAATCTGTAAAATAAGCAAAAATAACTGGTTGTATCAAAATGCCTCGAGCTTTCAATACAAATAATTTCATCATATTACTTAATAAATAAAAGACGAAAAAAATTTTTTTTTTCAAATGCAAATTTGAAAGATACCATTATCAGTGGATGATATTTAACGATGAGAAAAAAATACATTAAATATACAATTGTTCTATGACCGCAGGTAGCTAATAAAATGAAGCGCAAAATGACGTCATTTGCAGGTCAATGCGGCCATAAAATATTGCATTGAACCTTAACAGAAAATGCATAATTGTTTATAGTATTACCAATGAAACGCATTTATGCACCATTTTTAATTGGCTCTTTATTATATAATAAATTAACGAATTGATCAAAATTCATTGACCCGAACAATAATTATTGTTTACAATTCGTTCCAAACTTTAAAAATGATATGATATTTGTAGATTGAGAATCACAAAATATCTAAGACTTCAAATCGACTTGATTACGTTCAACGCACGGACAAGAAAACAATAATAATCAATTAGAAACAATACACTTAATCAAAAAAATACAATATTAAAATAAAATCAATTAAAAAAAATAGAACGCGTCTTCAAATTTATTAATAAACTAAAGTTTTATACAAAATGTGCTTATTTTCCTTTCAATACGTCAATAAAATACATGTCACAGCGTAAATTAAAGCGAACACTCATTTAATTGTCAATGGACATTACATTGTTCAAAGAAAAAATAAAGCGTGATACCAATATTAATAAGCAAATCAATTTTCCAAAGAAAAATTATCAATAAAAGTAATGATGACATTCATCCATTTATTGATAATATTTTTTAGTCAATCTCGGAAAGTAACAATAGAAAGAAGTTAGGTTTGTTAAATTTCTAAATCAAAATCTAGTCAGACCGAAACCTGAGTGACACCAGTTTCTCTTCTACTTCAGCACGCTTGAAATATAATACTCAAACCACAAAATGTAATTGATTGAAAATCACTACAAAGGCAAACTATTGTCAATACTTGCTAAATAGTTATTTTGAGCGACCTAAACTAGAGTAATTTGCGTATTGATAACAATAAGACTACGTCTTTTTATAACAGTGAACATTGATGGTGATTTCACACCAACAGTCAAGATATCTGAAATAGTATGGATATAATTAGTGATACTAGTCTGGAAATTGTAGTACTATTACTATCAATTAAATTTTATTTGAATAATTATATATTATCAAATTATTATTAATTTTAATAATAATAATAAATTAATAATACTGTATATTGTTTTTAATATTGAAAGATAACAATAATTATTATTAATAAAATTAATTGTTTATATTTAATGTAATTAACTATTATATTTTTTATATTATTTATAAATACAATAAAAATTAATAAATAAAAAATCAATTATTAAAATTCATTAAATTCACTATTAAATATTTCATTAAATTTAAATAGAATATTTGATTCAAAACAAAATTAATAGTAAAAATTATTTATAATTATTATTGTTAATATTGAAAGTTAATAATAATTAACAGAAATTTGAATAATAATAATAATAATGATAACAATATTAAATGAAAAGAATTACTTATATAATATTATTATTAATTATTTTTTGATAAGATTATCAGTTAATTATAAATTTTAATAGCAATAATAAATCTAAAAATAAAATTTATTTTATTACTTCTATTAAATAATAATTAATTAATATTAATATTATTACCATTAATTAGAACTTATAAATATTAATCTTTTATCAATTAAATTAATATAAAAATGTATAATTATTATTTTTATTATTATTAAATTATTACTAAAAAATAATAGATAAGCAAAACAACGCATATTGATTAACCTTCTCAAATATCAACAGTGATTGATTGTTTCACTTTAGAATATAATGAGAAATAATTTAAATTATTTCTATTCAACGATCAAATATATTTTTAAAATTATTATATTTCATCTCTAAATAACAAAAGAAACTGATTTTCCCAGCAATTGAAAAATTGACATCATCTTAACTTGAGAAGAATGAAAAATGAATGGAAAGTTTAGAAAAATTAGAAATAATTTTCTTAATCGATCTGTTTAAAGTTCAAAGTCTAAGACCAAATTCTGAAGATTTATTAATTTGTATAGAGAGTATGTCAAAAATCTGGAAATTAACAACTTTTGTTACTAATTAAACTAACGAACTGTCAATTATTTTAAGTTATTATGAATGGTCTTGTAACAGAAATAAACCAAATAGAGTGGTAGAAAATATTTTAAGGAAACATCTGAAGACAATATAAAAGTAAAATCAGAAGTTTTCAATATGAATCAAACTTATTAAAGTTTCTTATCAATTCCAATGCTGATTGTAAGTTTTTAAAATAGTAAAAAATAACAGAATAAAGGTCAGTCATTAATAAAAGTTATAAACACAAAAATTGAGTATATGCCTACAATGATCTTCAGTGTGACTCTAAAGTCTAACGACAGGAAATGTCACCAATTTTTTTCTATTCACCTTACATATAAGATTATCGAAAGATAAAATTGTCATTCTAAAATATGCACCCGAAATAGCACAATGAATGAATACTCTCAATTATATTGAAAAATTAAGTTGGTAAGATCTTGAAATTTGATGAAGTGAATGAATTGAACTCCACGTTGAATTTCCTATCAATTTATTAGTTTTATTACAATAAAATATTGTTTTAAAGATATTAAGAATAATAATTTTTGTAGGCTTTTTGTTAGGTATATTTCCTACTACAATTGAAATCAATTTAAAAATGATTTGGGGTAAACAATCTAATATACATAACTGTATTTTTACAGTAATATAATGATATTATGTATGACGATGAAGAACACTTATCACACTACAAATTCAAAAAAGTATTATTTGTGGACTGTCGGACTTTATCTACTTTACTTTTGATCATAAAACTTGAAAATAATTAAAAATTGCACTTAATTGTGATTTTTTAAATAATTTATATTAACTATCCGTTAAGATTAAGCTCATAATCAATAAGAATAATTATTATAAATTTAAAAAATTAATATGGACTTTGATTATTTCACTTAATTTTCCTAAATTACAATTTTCTAAAATATAAAGAAATGGCCTCCAGAGATATTTCATTTTTTAAATCAAAATACAGAATCTCAATTTAGTTTAGTGTTGAATGAAAACCAGAAAGAGAAGAGATATCAAAACAAAATTGAAGAGACTCAATCTATTATCACACATTCACCATCAATGTTATAAAGTGCAAAAATCATATTTACTCCTGAAAATGCGCATGATTGCACATATGTCCCAAAATCTAATTTTATCCACCCAGTCAATAAGACACAAATATGCAAAATCAGAACACGTCTGATTTGTTTTCTTAAACATTGCCGTAAGTGTTTCTTTCACAGTCAACAGGAAATAATTAACATTAGAAAGAAATCGATAAATATCAATTGGTATATAATTTACTAAGTTGACCGTTTGACAGACTGATTATTATTTGTCAAACGAAAAAATTCATTTTTTCAATGTCAAAAACTTTGTAAAATGTAATAACGAAAGGATAAATTACAGGATATCCTATAAATTTTAAGTTTATTAAGTTAAAAATCATTAATAAATTTGAAATTCAAAGACGTCAAACAACAAAAAGTAGTTTAAAAGGCGAAGGAATCAAAGAGACCTCAGAAATGTACTAAATAATTAAAAATTGAACTGCCAGGAGATCCTCCCAATTATATTTCAAAGAATAATCGATTATTTATTAAATTAAAAATCAATCATTACCGCGAAAAGTTATTTCAATTAGTTTTCTTTGTGGATTTTAAAATTTCAAAAGATTAATAGATAAAAAATAAATTTAGTCTATCATTTGAACTTCCAACTCATTTTTATATCTGAAAATACTTTTCTTCAAATTAAAGGTTTTCGCAGAAGAAGAAATGAAAAAAACTTTCTTTTTAGCTCAACCATAACTTGAATGATAATAACTGATACAAGCCGATCAAATTGTGCTTGCATATCATAAACACCATCACTGCGACCCAACCATTTACGGAGAACGAGTGAGTTGAATGTTTATTCACATTTTCCGGCTATATCCGCCAAATCAATAAACATGGTGGCTTTCGTGTATTCCTTCACATATTTATTGATATAAACGAGTTAGAAAAGTCATGTCAATCCAATATCTCTAAAGCGTAAAAGAAGCCCTTGGAATATTTGCATCTAATGCATCGTGATTTTTATTAGTCAAAAACGGCGACGTTCCACAGTACAGAAAATTTAAGAACACCGTAATATAACAAGCCAAGTTTAAAAATGGCTTACATTTTACGCTTCACTGTTTATTTTGTTTTTAACACACAAAACAACGCTTCTAAAGCCTAAATTACGACAAATTCATGTCACATTTGGATGAACTTATCTTTATTTATTACGACCAACTGTCTTTCACATTCATTAGGCTCAAAACTAATAAAGATTAAATGATTTTATCAAATGATCACTTGTCGAACATAAACATTGATTTTACTAATTGTGGCTTTACACTTACCATAATCGAATGTTGCATGAACATTGAAAATTTGTCAGATAAGAATTTCTGGAAACTCTCCTTCGTGTCTAATAAATCGCTGAACGATCTCAGTGGTAATTGATCTGTGAATGGTTTGACGGTTTTGATTTTCCGAGTAACTTTTTTCGATGATTTAACGTTTTCATTGGACAATTTTGATTTGGTCTGAGTATTTGGTGTTCCAGGTAACCTTTCATCATTGGAGATTACGCTCTGTTTCATTTGTTTTTTACGACTTTTGGGCAAAACTTCTTTAAAATCATTAAAGACTGCTTGAGAATCTTCATCGGAATTGTTCAGAGACACAAAGTGAGACTGTGTTCCAGAATCACCGTCGTTTACTATTATGTTAACCGTACCATTTTGTTTACAGTCTGGAAATTTTTGTTCGACAGTCTCTGAATTAGTTATCACTGATAACGGTTTTGTTACCATATCCATGTCAGTTCTGATGTTGGACGATGTTGCTTTTTCAAGTTTTGATTTGGACGTATGAGACTTGGAATTCGAGCTTCCTTGAATGAATTTAACGATGTCATTAAGGCTTTGATTTCCCTTGTAATTTTTAATTGACGACGAAACATATTCTTGAGTACCGCTTTGATTATTCGACTGTCGGGATTTTTTGTTCGATTTTTTCAGCTTTATTTTATCCAAGAATTCACTTTTAATTTCTTTTACGGAATCTTCAACTGATCTAAATATTAGATTATCTTGAGGGATTTTAGCGTTTTTTTCTTTTCCAGGTAAATTAATTAATGGAACATTCAATGGATATTTACAAAGAGATTCCGATTCTTTTAAGTTTTCTAAATCTTGAATAACGCTATTAAATGAAAAGTGATTCCTAAGTTTCAAATTATCTGACTTAGGAAAATTGAAAGAATGATATTTTTTGGTGAACATGCCTTGGATTTCTAATTTGCTTTTATATGAATAAATATCGTCATCATTTATCAACTCATTTCCACCAATTGAATTGATAAACAGGGATTTTGTCAGATCATCACACTGAAAATCCAAAAATGAATTATATTTATTATCAATTTCACCTGGACCATTACTGTTTGATGACAACCCACTATCATTAGATGCATAATGTTGACAGTCATAACTCATTGATCTTCCGAAATTATTGAGTATTGCATCCATTTCTAAAATATAATTCTAATTGTAATAACGTAATCAATGATAAAAATAAGTTTAAAACTATATATAAATTAAATCATGCGTATGTGACCATGTAACTGTATTTAAGAATTATAAAATGCGCAAAAATAAGAAAGTGGACGAATAAAACAAAGTTGTATATCGAAAGAATTTTTTTAAAAACTTTAATTTGATCTAACTTTTATTAATGATCATTAAAAATTTTTAAAAATCATTTTTAATGTAACTATTATTTAAGTTGTTTTATAATGATAAAATTATTAATATTGAGTTTGACAATTAGTTGCCACATCTCGATGCAATACATGAATTTGAAGATACTTATATTTACTTGAATAATTATTTTAAAAATCTTTTATTAGTTAAACATTAAATAAATTCAAAAATTAATAAAATGTAATGTACATTAAAGTATTACAAATAACTGAAATAAGATTTTTGAAAATATTAAAGAACTAATAGGTACAAATTAACAGAATAACATTTCTAAAAATTATTGTTTGGGATCTATAAAAAAATATATTTAGACAAGATATAAGTAATAACTACTATGAAACATTATTTTCCATAAATTATATATCAGTTATTGTTATATACATTGTATTTATATATATTGTATTTATTCTTTTTTCAATCTTTATTTAAAATTTCAAATACTTTTTTATCTTTTCAAATATTTTCACTAACTTAATTAATAATTAATATTCAAAAGTCTTCATTAATTTTTTAATTGTGTTCTAAAGGATTACATTGGTATAATTATTTATAAATTAAGGGCTATACTTTATTTCTTAAAATTTTTAGAAATAAATGCATTGTTGAGGCTTTAAAGGTCAGCAATCATCTCAACAAAAAAGAAAGAAAACCCGATGATAGTGGACCTAACAAAATATTGAGCTGATTTTTTGTGAATATTATTTACCTTTCATTAACAACTTTTAATTCATATATTGATAATTTATCTTAATGTATTGTTACATTTCTTCATACACATTTTCTTATTATTATTTTTATTATTTTTAGCACATGTAGCGATCATTTATATTATTATATATGTTACCATTAGACTTAAAATGTAACATGCTTATAGAATCTGGCTGCTTACTTTGTTTTTCTTGTGTTTGTGAGTCAAAATAGATGTTATTCACTTTATTCCTAATAATCCTCTATGAATAAAAAAACTTTATTTTATTACAAGCCACAACCAAAAGAATCGATCACTACACAAAGCCAGGATTTCGAACAGAAATTAGATAAAATTGGTTAGCAAATTAATCAGAGTGATAATTTATTCGATGATATTTTTGAAGAAATGATCCAAAACAATTTCAGTATTTTTGAACTCCATTAATTTGATGCAACAGAATTTTACAATGGGACTTATCGAGTTTTTGAATCCCTAAGCGACCGACAAATGTCTAGAGAACGCCCAGGGACATATTATCGCTCATGGTGAGAGAGTTTCCTTTTTGTTATTTTTTCTTATCACTTTAACCTAATTGAAATTTGATTCGATTGACACTTAAGTAATATATTTTAGCAACTTTAGCGTATTTGTCGGAGAACTTTTATTGTAATATGTGTGAATATCGATTGTTTTCCTAATGTGTACTGTAATAAAGTTTATCTGTGATTCTTTGATCTTTGTATTAATACATAACCTTTACAATTCATGAAGTCAGACTATCATTCTCATAACTTGAGTCATAACTAACTATAAAATAATTAAAATTTTGTTTTTTATCTGATCTGAATTAATTTTTCAGTTTTCTAATTCAAAAATAATTTGCAGAAACATTTATCTGTATGTTAAATCTCATAAAATATAATAATTCATTTAGAAATAAATATTATTTAATCTTTTTGGATAATATTCCGATTTTTAAACCAGTTTTTCAAAAGAGATGGCGGGAAAATTTTCAAATTTATAATAAAGTATTCATTAGAAAATATTCTTTAAATATGAGAAGTCTAATTTTTAATACAATTACTCTTTCTTTTATTGGTATTATTAGTCGACAAAAAGGTAAATTTTTTCCTAATAGAAAAGAGTCTCAACAAGAATATGTTCTCATAAACTAATTAGTAATTTTATATATTCTTTAGTCGCTGGGGGTCACGAAAAATTTTTGACTAGAAAAGTGTGAAGAACACTGGTATAAACAACCCAATTAATAATTTAACATCTATTATCGATGACAATTTGTCATTATTTTTAATATTTCAATATACGATATTGAAATCAACGTTTGCAAATCCAATTAAATTCTTATATTTAAAAACATTTCACTGCATTAAAAATTTAGTCTTTAAGAGGATAAATAATTAATGAAATTTATTTTTCAATTTATATTTCAACGTCGTACGCAAGAAAGACATTCCGAAATCAATTTAAACAGGATCATTTTGACGAGAAAGCACGAAAACTCAATTTTGTCAGAAGCAAAGT
>JBBMKC010196787.1:0-14622 GCA_037834085.1 Bipalium vagum | reverse complement strand
AATAATAGTAATAATAATAATAGTAATAATAATAATAATAGTAATAATAATAATAATAATAATAATAATAATAATAACAATGCTGTGTTTTTGAAAAATTGCTTTCTATTTTGACATACCCCATCTCTCTTCTCATTACAGTCAGTTTAGTTTCAGATTCAGTAAAGAATTTATAGTTAAAGGAAATGCAGCGCAAATGTTGGTCGGCAGTCATCGACGGACTCCAAAGTCGAATTGTCAAAATTTCATTTTTCAAACGGGCCGCATCGCTTTTTGGAGATCCCATACAAGCCGCGAAATTGGCTTTGGCACCATTGTCGTCGAGTTTCTGAATCTTCCAATTGGTCAACCAATTATTGTTATCATTCACCCAATTGCACATGTCGTAAGAGTCAAAATCACAGTTCAACTCGACACTGGCTGAAAGTGCACATTAATTCCAATTACAAAAAATGAGCCATAAGCATCAAAAACAAAACTCGTTTTTCATTGAAATTTTAAAACTGTCCATAAAAAATAATGAGTGAATTATTGACCTCAGTCCAGTGAAGTCTTAATAATATCAAAAATTTCTTATCACTTAACTAACCCCATTTCCCGTCTCATCAAGGTCAGTTTCGTGGTGGGACTCCCTTCAATTCGGTACTGAAAAGTGACACAACTCAACTTAATTTTCTTCAAAATTTCTGGTCCCCACAATCTGGCTGTCAATGTCTGCTCTAAGAATTCTTCCTCAGGATATTTTAAGCAAGCTCCATAATTGTCATTGTCTCCTTCGAGAAACTCAATCGATTTCAGAGACATACTGATCCAGTTCAATTTCCAATTATTTGGATCATTGTTCCAGTTGCAAAACTTATTATTAAAAGAACAATCCAAGCTCTTTTGTGCTAAAATTCACAATATGAAGTTATGCAAAGAAGCAGAATCAATGTTAACGTTCTAGCAACATGTTATAATAAAAATGCTTAAGAACAAAGCTCGGCGACATTAAAACATAATTTATCATGCCCGGTGAAAACCCTCAAAATTATAAAAAATCTCTCATCACTCAACTAACCCCATTTCCCTTCTCATCAATGTCAATTTAGTCGATATGTCCCCGTGAAGTCTATATTGAAATGAAACACAACCCAGCTTGATATTATGCACCATTTCCGGTCCAAATAATCGAGCCGTTAACAATTGGTCATGAAATTTATCCAGTGGTTTTAAACATGATCCCCAGTTTTCCTGATTGACATCATTACTTTCCACAAAACCAATGGAATTCAGCGAAGTGTGCTTCCAATTCAATTTCCAATTATTCCCATCATTGACCCATTTACAAAATCCGTTATCAAAAGAACAGTCCAAGTCCGTTTGCGCTAAAACCACATATTTGATAGAAATAAGATTCGATTAAAAAATGTTTATGTTCTTAAATCGATATATTAAATACATTGGATTAACAAAGCTCGATGCTCGAATTATAAGCGGGAATCATTTACGATTTTCTACTCACCCCATTTCCCTTCTCATTAAAGTCAATTTAGTCAATTCGTCTCCTTGAATTCTATATTGAAACGTAACACAACCAAGTTTTACATTTTGTACCATTTCCGGTCCCCATAATCGTGCCGTTAACAATTGGTCATGGAATTTATCCAATGGTTTCAAACAAGTTCCCAAGTTTTCCTGATGGACATCATTATCTTCCACAAAACCAATCGAATTCAGCGAAGTGTGTTTCCAATTCAATTTCCAATTGTTCGGATCATTTATCCATTTACAAAATCCGTTATCAAAAGAACAGTCCAAGTCCGTTTGCGCTAAACCACATATGTGATAGAAATAAGATTCGATTAAAAAAATGTTTATGTTCTTAAATCGATATATTAAATACATTGGATTAACAAAGCTCGATGCTCGAATTATAAGCGGGAATCATTTACGATTTTCTACTCACCCCATTTCCCTTCTCATTAAAGTCAATTTAGTCAATTCGTCTCCTTGAATTCTATATTGAAACGTAACACAACCAAGTTTTACATTTTGTACCATTTCCGGTCCCCATAATCGTGCTGTTAACAATTGGTCATGGAATTTATCTAATGGTTTCAAACAAGCTCCAAAGTTTTCCTGATGGACATCATTATCTTCCATAAAGCCAATCGAATTCAATGAAGTATGTTTCCAATTCAATTTCCAATTATTGAGATCATTGATCCATTTACAAAATCCATTATCAAAAGAGCAATCCAAGTCCGTTAAAGCTAAAAGTCACATTTGAAGTGAATATTAAATTCAATAAAAAGATCAATTTTTATGTTCTTAACAAATCGATATATAAATGCATTGGATTAACAAAGCTCGAAGCTCGGATTAACATTGGAATCATTTAGTGTCTTCTACTCACCCCATTTCTCTGCGCATCAATGTCAATTTGGAATTCTCCATATTATTGATTTTATATACAAAATTGACGCATTGTAATTTAACATCGGAAAAAACGACCGGACTCCAAAGTCGAGCTGTCAATGGTTTTCCTTTGGCCATCTGAATCAGTTTTTTGTTTGTTGAAGGAGACAAACATAGACCGCGTTGCCTGTTATGCATAGACGACGACAGGTCCGATACAACCCAATTGATCAGCCAATTATTTCCGTCGTCGATCCATTTACAAAGTCCGCTTTCAAAATCACAATCCAAGTCGGACATTGCTATAATTATTATTCTTATTTAATGATTTCAATGGTCTCAAGCAATTATAATCAACTTCATAAAAGAGAACATGGCTCGAAACCTTTGCTCATTAGTAAAAAAAAGAAACAGTCATTTTAATAACTCTTGTGAAAAGAAAGCTCGTCTCGACTTAACTCACCCCATTTCCCTTCTCATCAAAGTCAACTTGGTCGATTTATCACCTTCAATCTTGTACTGAAAAGAAACACATTTTAGTTGGACATTCTTCAATATTTCCGGTCCCCATAATCGAGCGGTTAACATTTGGTTATCAATGTTTTCCATGAATTTCAAACACGCCCCAACACTTTCCGATTGTTGCTCATTGCTCATAAAACCCCACGAAATGAGATTTACTATTTTCCAATTTAATTTCCAATTGTTTTGATCGTTACTCCAATTACAGAATCCTTTTTCGAACGAACAGTCGGTTTCGGAATTTGCTAAAACAATACGTTAACAAAATTCTATATTTATGGCCCATCTGAGAACAAAACCCTGTGCACTTGTTTTTATATAATGTCCATTTCCATAATTATATAGAAAACAATTACATCTGATCATTGATTTTATTTATGGTCACTAACCCCATTTCTCGTCTCATCAAAGTCAATTTTGATGGGCCACCGTTTTCGATTCGATAGGAAAAGGTGAAACATTTCACTTTGGTGTCAACGAAAATTACTGGACTCCAAAGTCGGGCCGTAACCATTTGTTCGCTACTTTTCTGAAAATTTGGAGGTAAGCTCAAGGAGGTTGCGCCGTTGGAAAGGATCCAGTTAATTGGCCAATTATTGAAATCATTGCCCCATTTACAAAAGCTGGTAGAAAAATCGCAATCCAATTCCAATAATGCTACAAAAACAGATGAAAGAGATGAAAGTACGTCAAAAATGTCAAAGATGACACTTGTCAACCAAATCCAAGACTGAGAACAAAGCAAAACTTCGTGAATTATTGAAATGTAATTTTCCTATGGGTTCTATTTATTATCAAGTGATTTCATCGCGCGCTTACCCCATCTCTCGCCTCATTAACGTTAATTTCGTATTGAATGGTTCATCGATTTTGTAAACAAAAGAAACACATTGTAATCTTGTTTCACTGGCTACAACGGGACTCCAAAGACGGGCAGTAAATGTTTTTTCTTTTATCAATTTTTGTGATTTGAAAAAGGATTCTGATAATTTTAGACAAGCCTCTCCCCGGACACTTAGCCAACTCACCAGCCAGTCATTAGGATCCTTTGTCCATTTACAGAAATCTGTTTCAAAAGAACAATCCAGTTCCGAAAGGGCTAAAATGAGAATGACGAAAGAAATAATCGGAAAGAATGTACATTTTATATATATATATATCTTTACTAATGATCTGAGAACAAGTAGAGTGCGGATATTGATTTTCTTTATTATTAAGAAAAATTACTCTTCCACATATAAATTCGTTATATCTTACCCCATTTCTCTTCTCATGATTGTCAATTTTGTGTTTATGGAATCTCGAATCTTGTAAGCAAAACTAAAGCACCCTAATTTCGTTTCACTTGGTATAACTGAACTCCAAAATCGAGCAGTGAACACTTTCTCATTCCTCAACTTCCCTGTATTCAAATTTTCCGGTAAATGTAAACAGACCCCTTCTCGATACCTTATCCAGTTTACCAACCAATTATTTTGATCGTTCGTCCACTTACAGAAATCGGTTTCAAAAGAACAATCTAGTTCCGAAACGGCTAAACGAGAATGAGGAAAGAAATAATCAGACCATTACAATACAATAAAAACATGACAATGATCTGAGAACAAGGTTTAGATAACGATAAAATTTTTTGTGCATTTTCTAATTAATGTCTTTGGTCAATTAACGAATTTCTCTTACCCCATTTCTCGTCTCATTAAAGTTAGTTTTGTCGACCTATCTCCAAGTATTCTGTACTGGAACGAAAAACATCCTAATTTAACACTGCTCGCGATTTCTGGGCTCCACAATCTGGCTGTTAATAAGGGTTCGTTCAAATTTTCTGTCATTTTCAAACATGCTCCTCCGTTTTCGCTTCTCGAACCACTTAATAAATCAAGCTCATTCATATCTGTTTGTATCCAGTTCAGTTTCCAATTATTGAAGTCGTTACCCCACTTACAAAACCCTCGCTCGAAATTACAATCCAGTAACGAATTTCCTGGATAATTATTTATATTTTGAAAACTTTCATACTTTTGACAATGGAACACTGAGAACAAGACTTCGAAAGAAAATAGAAATATGTAATTATTATTAAAGGACATTCAATTTAACAATAGTCTTCTTGATTAAAAAACTGTTGTAAACTCACCCCATTTCTCGACGCATTAATGTTACACGACTTTGTGTATTACCTTGGATTCTATATTGAAAAGTAATACAACCGATATTAATGGTCTTTGACACTGGAGGCCCCCATAAACGTGATGTCATAAATTTTTTTTCATTGTCAGAATTCATTGATTTTAAGCACACTCCTCTATTTTCCACAATATCCTTATCGATCATATTGATTTGTCCCATTTCTGTTATTTGCCAATTCAGTTCCCAATTATTATAATCATTTCCCCACTTACAAAACCCTTGCTCGAAATTACAATCCAATAATGTCTTTCCTGTACAATCATTTATTGTTTTGAAACTATAAGTCTGTTATCATTTTAACAATGAAAACACACTGAGAACAAGACTTCGAAAGAAGATGGGAATGTTCAATTATTATTACTATTATTATTAAGGACATTCAATTTAACAATAGTTTTCTTGCTCAAAAAACTGTGGTAAACTCACCCCATTTCTCGACGCATCAAAGTCAAACGGCTTTGTGTGTTACCTTCGATTCTATATTGAAAAGTGAAGCAGCCTATCTTAATGGTTTTTGATACAGGAGGTCCCCATAAACGAGATGTCATAATTTCTTTTTCATTTCCAGAATTCATTGACTTTAAACACACTCCTCTATTTTCCGCAATATCTTTATCGATCATATTCATTTGTCCCATTTCTGTTATTTGCCAATTCAGCTCCCAATTATTAAGATCATTAATCCATTTACAAAAGTTTTCTTCAAATGAACATGTCATTAGTTCTTGACCTAAAAGGATGTATGATTTTTATGAATCCGAAAAATTAATACACCAAGAACAAGTCTGTAGTTGCTTACAAATTATCAGTAGATTTAACTAGTACTTTATTTTTTGAGCTATTTTTCTTTATTATCTATAACTTGTAAATCTCTGTAACTTACCCCATTTCCCGACGCATTAATGTCACACGGCTTTGTGTATTACCACCTTCGATTTTATATTGAAAAGAAATACAACCTATTTTAATCGTTTTCGAAACTGGCGGTCCCCATAGTCGCGATGTCATAGTATGTTCTTTATTGTTAGAATCCGTTGATTTCAAACATAATCCTCTATTTTCGACAATGTGTTTATCAATCATATTAATTTCTCCCATTTCTGTTATTTGCCAATTCTGTTCCCAATTGTTAGGATCATTAATCCATCTACAAAAGTTTTCTTCAAATGTACATGATAACACTTCCTGACCTAAACGGATGTATCATTTTAAGACTCCATAAAATTAATACACCAAGAACAAGTTTGTTGCTACTTACAAATTATCAGTAAATTAAATAAGCATTTAAATTGGTTTTGTTTCTTTAAGGTTTTCCAACTATAACTTAATCAAGTCTGTTTAACTCACCCCATTTCTCGACGCATTAGTGTCAATACACTTTTAGATCCATCTTGAAATCGATACTGAAATGTGAAGCATTTTATCTTAAAATCTTTAGAAACAGCTGGTCCCCACAGTCTCGAGGTCATTATTCTACCTTCGTCTCCCAGTTTCGTGGATTTGATACAAACTCCATTAGCCTCTTCAATATCTTTATCCAACATTTTAATGGCATCCAACGAAGTAATCTCCCAATTAAGCTCCCAATTATTCTGATCATTGTGCCATTTGCAAAAATTTTTCTCAAACGAACAATTCACAGAAGACGCTGTTAAAACCATCATTCTTTTAATTTTTTAGATTAAAGTCATAAAATGACAGAGAACAAATTTCGTTTTCTGGAATCATTCTGTCAACATTTTATTGTTTATACTATGGATTTTATATTTCTTTAATTTACAAAAGACAAAATTCTTTGTTAAGAAATGTATTCACATAAATAGAGCTGAATGAGTTTTGTCAGAAGATTTTTGACAATCTCCATTTAATTTTAAGAAAATAAATGAATTATTTTTCAGTTTTCTGCCAATTAGATTGTATATATAAGAATTATCATCTTATTTTTTATTATTCAATTGTCAAAAAAATAAATATTAAATTATAATTAATATATCTTTGATATATTCATAAAAAAAAACAATTATTCTTTAACATTAAGTACCAATGATAAAAATGATATAATTAATGGCTAAATGAATTTAATAATCAATAACAATTACGAAAAATTAGTTTTAACAAAGATTTTTAAATATTTTCCAATTATCCGAAAAAATTAACTTAAAAAATAAATAAAATTTGAAAATTAAGAATTTTTAAATTGTGAAAATAATGACAGATTTAATAAATTTTTTAATGAGTAAATCATTAAAAAATGAAAATATAAAGTTAATTTTTAAGAAAATTTAAATATTATTTAAAAAGATCCAAAAATCAAGATAATTTTGACAAAAACTATCAAAAGGTTTTTGAAATTCAATTTAATTTAGAAAACGAATTAATTAATAGAGAAAAGGTAAAATATTAATATTTTCTGAAATTTGTCCAATTACCTTACTTTATTTTAAATTATTATCGATATCGGTATCAATAATATTCAGTATCAATTACTATAAATTACATTTTACGATATAACCTTATATTAAACAATACAATTGTATTTAACTTAATGGTCAGCTTTTATTATTCTTATGACCAATGAAAACTTTTATATCATATTTTTATTTTCAAGTTAAGTGAAACTGGGAAAAGAATAGAAAAAATTTTTTAAAAACTTTTCACTTTTTGTCAGAAGATTTTGAAAAAGGAAAAAATGTGCGAAAGATAAGATTAAACATAAATATTAAATAAGTAATAGTAATAATAATAATATATTCGTATATAAAAGATACGAACAAACTTTTAGTTAGTAACTCTTTACTTCATCTATATTGAACAAGTGATGATATTTCACGGATCAATTTTAGTGTTAAAAATCAATAGAAAGTTTTCAGTTTGTGCAATGTTCACTTTGAAGTAGTAGACTTTGTAGTTAATTCATAAAAACTAACCAGAAAGAGTTACATAAATCAAACTATAAATCTTTGATTGTTTCCTTAGTTTCATCAATGTTGCAACTAATTTTCAAATTGTCTACCGAACTCCACCACAATTTTATAACATTTGTATGATTGTAATTAAATCAATTGTCTGATAACCAGGATTGGAATTTCTTCTATTGAAATAATAATTTTCTTTAATTAATTATTGAAGTAATTTTTATTTTTTATAAATGAAAAAATTAGGCTTTTTAAATATTTTTAATAAAATCAAATTTTGTTTTATTTAACCGTTCATTTATAATTTTGACGTTTGACAGAACAGTGACGAAAAATGTATACAATGTTCAGATTAGTTTCTAATTATACACAATCAATATAAAGAGTGAAATCATTTGGAAAACGGTAATGTGTGATTACGTAACACATCAACATTTTTCTAGGATAAATGAAGATACCTTATTTTTGATAACTAAATACCATTAATAAAAGAACATGTTAAGTAAACATTGACATGTTTAAAATATTTATTGAAAATTTTTACCAAAGACGTTTTACAATTAATATTTATCGGGCATGATTTAAGTTAATTCAAATAATAATAAATAGAAAAATCGTTTACGATCTAGAAAATAATTTTAAAAATTAGTTGAAATAAATTAATATTTAATAAATAAAAGATTAATTAATCGTAAAATGAAAAAAAATTTTTTAATTTATATTGTTCCAAAGTAATTTAAGATGTATTTAAATATTTAATATTTGTTTTTATTTTAAATGTGATAATTTTTTACAGAAAAATAGTATTAATTAAAGTATAAATTAAAGGAATGATAAGTTATCTGACTTATTGATTTATTTATTACTAATAAGTTTAAATATTAATTAATTAATCAGTTAATTTTTAAAAAAGAAAATAATTGAAATCAGTTTATTTAATTATATTATATATATATCAAAAAATAATATATAAATAGAACTCCGACAATTAAGAAATATATATTCAAGTACAATTATTAAAATTAAATTATGGAAAAAGATATTTACAAAATTTAGTTTTTGAAAAAAAAATTGGAATGAGAATGAAATTTAAAGAAAAATATTAATATTAAGTAAATTATCCTATTACATGTATCAATTTGATTTTAAAAAAATAATTCAAATATTAATATCGATATATTATGTCAAATCGATTTTAATATTAAATATTATTTATTATGTGGATTGATAAAATTCTTTAAGTATACGTATAAAAGAAATATTAGATCAGAACAAAATATTGAAAGACAAGAAATTGAAATATTGTGGAAAAAGAATGTAATTATTTACATGAAGTTTTGGAGCGGAAGCTATTGTAAAATTTATAAATGTTTGAAAAAAATTATGTTAAGAATATAAAAATCAGAAAACAAGTTAGGTAGTTGTTAGTCGCTGATGACCACGGAAGGTTATGAAGAAAATTTCGAAAAAGGTAGAGAATTATATAAACATGCTTTCTATCTGGAAAATCGAATGTGTTCATTTATTAAAAAAGTGAAAATTCGTTAATTCACATTAAATATCAAAACTTTGGTTGTTTAAAATAATTAAGATAAGTTTTATAATTGTTAACTATAAATTATTTTCAATGAAATAACGGTATAATTTTTTAAAATTGTAGTACCCATAAGTTCCCGGTATTTTGTATATTATATATTATTTTTTAACATAAAGAACCCTTTGTTCTCTACTATTATTCAACTATTCTCTTATATAGCAATACACAAATTAGGTAAATGTTTATTATTTTTTTTATACAGTAAAATACATTCAACATAAACCTGCAACTTTTTGATAAATTATCATTTATTTATGAAAATTTAATGTTTCTACAGAATGACCATCAAATTCACTACAATTATCTAAGCGATTATAAAACTCATTCAGAATATTTTGACGCATTTCTATTGATGGTCTAGCTAAAAGCAGAATAAAATTATTTATTTAAACCACATGTACTTATCACGTTTTCAATCTTTTGTCACTTTTCAAATAGTCATTATTTCATCGTTGAAAAATTATCAATAATTAAGTGATCAAAGCGAGATGTCTTTGAATCGAATCTTCCAGATTTGAAGCGTTTAAGGCAGTATTGCGTTATTTGCACAGATACCTCGTCATCTTCATACAATAAAATTTTTCTCGCAGCTTGTACTAGTGTCCATATTGTAACAGAAGTTTAAAAGCTGCTGATTTTCTTCTTATAACGTTGTTATTAGTAATTAAGAAATGTACAAATTTTAAAAAATATACCGACTCCGTAAAAATATTCTTACTTATTTCAAAATGCGAAAATATTTAAGCAAATCTTATATTTATATTTCTATATAAACTATTTTTATTTAAATAAATATAATATTCAATTTCAATTTTTTTTCTCCATTCAATATATTATTTTTTAATTCGATATATTTTGCATCTTCACTTTTTTAAAACTGAAGTTAATGAATAGCAATAATAATGTCAAGGAACTGGAAATTGATTTTTAATACAACCATTCAATGTTAATAATTAACCCTTGATATATTTAAAATGAGAAGTACTGGTCACTAAACTCATTAAAATTAAAAGTTTAATTTTAGCTTACAAGAGATTATTAAGGAATAGGAAATAGTGCTTTCTTATTTTAGAAATGAAATTATTCAATTGATTCCTATGTTAATTAATAATACGATAAGTTAGACAATATTTGTTTCATGTCGTCCTTGTCTGGCTAACAATATAATGCTATGTTGATTATTAAAATTCTTCTTTCTAATAATCTCGTCTCCCATTACTTCCCTCGTTTTATAAAACATTTTCAGTTAGTCTGTTAGATCCAAAACCTTTGGAATGGTCCCAAACTCACTCAAATAGATAATCTGACAATTGGCTAAATAAGGAATTCAAACTATAAAATTAACTCAATCTCTAATCCAACGAATGCAAATATTTTATTTCCCGTCATCTTGAGAAGAATAACAAACTAAAAGACTTCATCGACACAAATGGAATTTCAATCAATTCTACAATCCATCGTTTTCAGGTTAACTGATTCCCTTGTTTAAGAGGATAATTTTTAAACTCAATTACAAATCAATTTGGTCGATAATTATTTTAAAACATTTAAAATTCCTTTTCTCAATCTTCATTTAGCACCATAAAAGATGAATACCAGTTCGACGTTTGGTTAGCTCCTTGGTCTACCAAAATTGGTGTTAATGTCACGTAACCTAATTTCAATCAAATTCTGTAACGAAAATTATGTGAAAATAAATAAATAAAATACATGCCAAAATCGATGAAAAATTTGATGATAACGTCAGCATGCTGAATATGTCTATGTTGAATTAATTGCACAATTAGTATTTCAATCTCCAGCTCGGCGAACAGCTCAAACCATTCACCACTCTGATCAGTTCGAAATAAATCATTACAAAGATCAATACAAGAGCATTGGAATTAAAATATTTTTTTTAAAATACGACTTTTTATCTCTTTTGAGACTCTCCAAAAGGAGAAAACAATTATTATGAGATAAAAAATGAACAAAAACGCTACTAACCCCATTTCTCGTCGCATCATGGAGATCTTAGTATTTCCCGTGGTTAAATAGTCAAAACTGATACACTTCAGCGCTTTCCTATGGCTTAGTTTTCTAATGACGGGCGACAACAACCGAACAGCATGAAGGGTTTCTGGGGATCCGTAATTTTCATTATTGTCAATGTTTTCCACACTAACGCATACACCAAAAGAATTGGTCTTTACACCCACTTTTGTATTTGGAAGTTTCGTTACTCTCCAATTTGCAATCCAATTGTTACCATCGTTAATCCATTGACAAAAGTTCGATTGGAACTCACAATTGATATTCCATTCATTACCTTTCCCTATTCAGTTCATCATTTAAATTTAGAGGAAATTTGAAACAATTTTTTTCAATAAATTAATGGTATATGACATTGGTTTTATAGCTATGTTACAAGGAGACTGAAATGTCAATTAATTAAATAAAATTTTAGTGAGTTTTTTTTACAAATCACAATGGAAGACTAATGTACAGAAATTTGACAGGACCAATATTTTAAATACAATTTTTAAATTCCACGCAACGAGCCTTGTTCTCAGTGCATTTAAATTAAGAAAATAAATCAAACATACCCGTAACATATTCCATAACACATAGTAGAAATAACGCTTTTAGTATCATCTAAAAAGAAAGATATTAATTTATGAAAAAGCATAACAAATATTAAATAAATATTTGTAAAAGGAGGTAAAAAAATATAATATTTAAAAAGATTATTAAGCGCTGAAAATAATTTGATATTTTTGCTTTGTATTACTGTTGTTTAAAAAACTAAATTGCTAGAGATTTAGAAATTGGTTGACAGCTATTAAAATATTATCTGATATATTTTATATATTTTTTACTTTATTTTTAACAATAATTAAGGATTATATAATAAACTCACTATTGATAAAGTATACTTTTTCAAAAAACACAGAATGAGTAATATAAATTAAATTAGCAGCAAAAAAATAAGACAATCAAGATATATAAACAAAACCTTAGTGTTTATAATTTGATTTTATTTTTAAAACTAAAAATTAAATAAGAAACTAAAAGTTTTAAAATGAAATTAAGAAATTAAAGTAAATATTATTTATTTTATTTTTAATCATATATTTTTTATTAAAAAGTTTAAATATTAAATGTAACTATAAATATTTTGATATTTAATAATAACCATATCTTAAATATAGTCTAAATATACAAAATTATATATCATAGAAATAAAACATAATTCTCAAAATACCTCATAGTTTAACCGACAATTATGTTAAATAATTCTGATGAAGGGTAAGTTTATGTAATAAACACTACGTAAGAGTTATGATCATATAGTAATTAATTAATACAATACTTCTCATAAGTTTTGATCCACCACTGTAATTTCCATAAAATGATTGAAATATATAACTATAAATTATTTATATTTATATTTTTTCAGTTCTTATTTAGAAATAAGAGAATAATTTCGATAAGTAGTCTACTCAATGATAAGTAGTCTACCATTCTATTACAAATAATAGATTTTTAAATGAATTTACAACAGGAACATATCCAGGAGAAGTACATTTAAAATCTTTAAATACATTTAATTAAATAAATCTCGTGTGAGACCTTGCACAAATACTGATAAAAGAGTTATCAATATTTGTGCAGATTCAACTCCGATAAACAGAATTGTAGTAGCATCAATGAAACACGATGTAAAATACTTATCAACAGATTTAAGAAATGAAGATATAGCTGATCTTGAAATGATTCATGATATGAACAAAATCAAGAGACAATTCGAAAGACCAATCGTAAAAATACTGATGAAAGAAAATATTGCTTTAGGAATTGGACTTGAAAGACCTGCTAAATTTATTATAAATGAAAAACTATTGTAAAAAGAGATCAGTTAGGAAAAGAAATACATAAAGAATTTAGTGAACCAAAAATTTTTTAAAAATAAGTTTTTGATGGAGATGATATTTAATCTGCATATTTAAGCTTTAATAATTATTATCATTTTTAATATTTATGTTAGACAAGTTAACTAAATCTTATAGATTTGCTTGGTAATGATCAAAATCACTTTTAAAATCAAATATTTTTCATTTAAAATTGGTTGGCCTCTGGATCGTAGACCAACTAAATTATGATTAACTTTTAATACTAATCTGTTGACTTCAGAGGCTGACATCTGTTTTTACCAATAGTGTAAAACCACAGTAAACTCATAGTTATATTTTAATTGAGCACTAGGATGAATATTAAAACAAACATAGATAAAGTTAATCTTACAATTTTATTAACCAAGTTATGTGAATTTTCATACAATAAATTAATATTTTATTAATCCTTATTACAAAAAATAATTTAGCTTTAATGTGTAATTAAGAAGAACGGTCATTTTTATTACACACCATGATAATTATTAAGATTGTTAATATTTATATTAACAAAGTAAAATAAAGATTAAGTTCAAATCTTATGTGGGGACTCCCAGGCAAAGACAAACATCTAGAACTATCAAGAAAGGAGAATTAAAATTAATTCCTGTAAAAACATTGCTCTGAAACATTTTTTGTAATCCGAATTCTTGTAAAAAACACGAGCCACGTTAAGTTTTTTTGAGGTATTGCGCAGTTATAAAAACAAAACCTTAACACTTATAACAGTAACTTTTTTTCTTTTTGTAACCAGGTTTTAATATTTTTTTCGCTCATTGTTCTGTTAAGATCCTAAGTTGATGGTTACAAAGGTTGTCAAAGATCGGAGCGTGTATATGACTTAGGTCTCAACGGTTGAAGGTTGCTTTTGTGCGTGTTCGTTTTTAACTAAAATTCACTGAGAAAACAAATTTTGATTTAATACTTTTATTTAAATCGTTATTAAATTACAATGGTTGAGACAATTCTGACCGATTTTCTTTTTTAATATTAAAAATGATTTTATTATTTATATTTATTAATTATAAAAATCCTCTCGCTCTTAGGCTCAGAGGTCCTCAATAAAGAA
>JBBMKC010196776.1:0-14624 GCA_037834085.1 Bipalium vagum | reverse complement strand
ATTTGAATTTATTGGACTTTTATTGCTTTTATTGTATATTACGTAATCGGACATTTCATATGGGACAACCTAATAGTTCTTTTGATTTTGTCAAAAAAGTCTTTCGTCAGCTCTAAATATACAAAAAATCGATTTTTTAATAAAATTTTTTAATTAATTATTGATTGGTATTGTGAAGAAACAATGGTGATTATACTTTGAATTAAAACATATTTACTGTATTGTTTTTCATAATCTACCTTTTCTAAGAAAAAAGAATTATTTTAGAAAATTATTTATACATTCTTATAAACAAAAAGATCTAAAGCTAATAATATTATTTTGGAAAAAAATATTTAAAATTATTATTTATTATTAAAAATTACAATATTTGATTATACAGCATGGAACTTGTCTATAGGTAATTACTTATTTGATACATCGCATCTACCCATGTGTGCACATTCTTATTTATACTTCCATAAAAGCATGATTTAATCTGTATTAAGCTCACTGACTATAGAAGCTTTTTTTCTGTATACATTGTGTTTTAGATAAACCCCATAAAACCTCATCTAAAACATTGTCTTCAAACGAAAGATTAAAAGAAAATCTCTATCTAATCAGTTTAGTATGATATGAGAATAGTCATCCATCGTGATGTAAATAATTTAAACCATCTAAAACAAAGTTTTTCAGAATTTTGAAGATGACTATATCCTATTAAAAGTATGACACTATGATATATCCGAACTTAGGTCGCACCTCACTTACTTCGAGACTTGATTTAAGATGAGAAATTAGTTTTGTTGTTTTTGAGCTAGGCACAAAATCAGTAATTATGTCGGTTAATTATTCCATTTACCATGAACTTACTTTTGTCTGACCATATAATCTTGTTACACAAGAAATAATTATTTTCAATTATTACCCATTATTATCTTAAAAACTCAATTCTTTTATCAAAATTGTCTTTTCTATTAATAATTTTAGTGAAAAATTCATTAAATCACAAATCTTTTTAAATCTTAAATCCTATCTATTAACAGTCATTAAACTCTAAAGGTCAAAATTTTAATTGTTCACAATGCTTCTTTTTTAGAAGGGTCTCTCTTTCATTAAAACAACAAACCTTCCAAGACGTTGTTATTCCAATTTACTTTTTTCTTCAAGTTTCTATAGTTAAACTTAAATAGCTACAAATTGTTATTTTTCAAAATAGGTTTTCGACTAAAGAAGAATTAATTATTATAAACTTAAGTCTGAAACAATTAAATATGAACAAATTAAAAAAATTAATCTGCTAAATAATTAAAATTTCCTTTCACCTAAATTAATTTTAATAAATTTCATAATTAATAATAAATTAAAAATAAATATTAATTAATTTGATTTTAACCAATAGTTTTGACTTCTAAGATCAATTATAAAATAATATTTAATGTTTGTCAAAGTTTTTTATACTGGGAAAATCAATATAATATATTTTATATATAAACCTAATATATAAATATAATTATAAATATTATAAATATTATATATACACAAATAATAAAATAATATAACGAAAAATATAATGTTTCTAATAATAAATAAATTATTACACATAATGGTAGTTAAGATATTTTCAAAGGAAGTATGAAATACTACATTTTACAATGTTACAAATCTTGATGATGTCATTTATAAACCTTTCATATAACCAAACATGATTAAGATTGTTGTTTATATATGTTATGTGTATTACAAGAATATTAGAAAGTGAAAGATAAATGATGCATTATTACTTCAAAGGTAGTAGCTACAAATATTTTATACGAAAAGGAGATAAAAAGAATCACTCAATCCGAAAGCTTTTCTTAACGCTTAATGTGAAAACAAATTTTTAACCAATAATAATACAGAGAATTAATAAAATAATATTAAGTTACCAAAAGTCGAAAGTTACTTATGGACTTATCATGTCCCCTAGTTACTCAACACAATTCTATACATCTTATGTACAAACTATTCAAGTAGATGTGTATTCTGAGGTTTTAATTAAGAGTAATTCTATATTACTGATGGTACTACCCAATGTTAAGATTATAACCTTGAATTATACTCGTTCAAAAAATGAGCAAGGAAATGATTTCTAAATTCAACATTTGATAAGAAAATTCTTTCAGATCAATATTCAAGTATGATTTCATCCCTTTTAACTATTTACAAGTTCAAACCAATAACAGAGGTCAAAGTAATAATAAATAATAATGATAAATAATACTATTTTCGTGCACTTTTGTGCATAGTAATTCCTTTTTGGATATACATAATGTTTATAAAGGTCCTTAGATATCTCATCAAAATGTCTCATGCTTTGTGTATTTTTCAATTTTTAATTCATCCAACGTTTTAGGATTTTCAAGAGAAGACCGAGGTTGACGACACATGATATAAATAAAATAATAAAAATAAATATGTTGATGAAATTGACAAAATTATTGTTTTCAAAATATATTATAAATGTCAAATATTATATTGGTGTTAAAATAATTTACATTTTAAGCGCTATCTATAATAATGTAATTATTTGTAAACAAGTAAATAAATTAGTAATTTTCCTTTCAGATGACTGAATTTCTACCTAAAAAATAACATATTCGGAAAACATTTCTTTTCCTATTTCATATAAAAAGAAATGCTAGTGGCGCGCATAAATTAATGATAGAGGCTTATGGCAGTCATGCCTTAGCCGAAATAACTTGTCAAAACTGATTTAACCGATTCAAGGATGGCGTTAAGTGTCTTATATCAAACCTAAACCAAGGACGGAAACTTTGATTTGTACGACAAAGAGGAAGATGATACCTAATCCCCAATACTATTACCTGTAACACTGAATGTTATTCAAGCTATTTAAAACGTTTGAATGATATGGGAAAGATTAGAAAGAAAGGAAACTTCTTTCACCATCAAAATGTGTAAACTTGATTAAATTAAATTGATTAAACCACAGAAGCAATAATTCCGATGTATATTTCATTAAATATTATTGTGTCGTTTTTAAAGAAATGAGTATTTTAAAGATAATTGAATAATATTTCTGATAAAATTAAACAAATCGTTTTTTAAAAATTGAAATTCTAATGCTTATTTTAGAAATAAAACTGTACACAAGTAAGTAAAAATAAAATAAATAAATAAGTATAGATAAATATGAAGAAATATTAAATAAGATAAAAATATGTAACAGAAAAACTAATTTAATCAACAGATTATCTTAAATAATAAGGGATTATGCTAAAAGTTTACCAATGAAATAAAAAGAATTTTCTTACAATATTTTAAATTCATTTTATTTATAATAAATTTAATGAAAATGAAAATACAAACTAAAACATAAAAGTAGGAATTAAAACCTATAATAATAATTATTATTATTATAATTCAATATTATCATTATTATTTAGGTAAACTTCATAAAAAATAAAAAATTGTAAAACTTAAAGGGGTGAATTAGTTTTTATCCAAAAATTAATATAATAATATGTTTATTATTACACATCCGCAGTTTCGATGCATTTCTCATGAAAATTTCACAACAAAAATAATCATTTTAAAAACTTCATCAAATAAAATCTAAATGACAAACCCATAGAAAATATTTAATAAAAAACGCTTTTTAATAAAAATGACTCTATTTTTCACTGACATGAACAAATGCCAAAAATGGTTTTGTACTTTATATATTCTATTTATAAGAATTGGAATTTTTCATTTTTGTATAAAAAATAAATTGGAGAAAATCAAAATGTTTTATTGAAGAGAAATATGATATTAAAAAAATAGTCAACAATTTAAATGTTTTATATATGAGATGATCAATAACAAAATAAAAAAAGTACATTGGGTCAACATTTTGACAAATATACTTTTTACTTTGATTAAATTTTTTCTTTGATATATTAAAAAATATTTTATATTTAATTCTTTTATTTAAATGTGATTTATTTATTAATAAATTACGTTGTATATTTTTGAGTTTATAGCATAAATTATAAATGTTTTGATTTAAATTTAAATATATATATCGAATGAAAAATAAAATAAATACCTTTTGTTTTACTGATTTCAGCAAACATTCAAATTTAAATGAAAACCTAAACAATCAATCAAGTGTGGAATTTCTTAAAAATCAATATGAAAAATGAATAAAATTCTTACATGCTATTTTGGTCAATATAATGAACTATTAAAAGTCAGTAAATTTAATAAATAAATTTTATTTTTAACTGGATACAAAACCTAAAATTTTATCATTCAACCCTTAGTACTCCCTTGAACAAACTAATGCATGTTGTAAGTAAAGGTGCTTAAGAAATTTATTTTCCCAAGTCTCCAAATATTTTAAATACGTTTGGAAGATCTTATTTAATGTAACCAAAATATCATTTATCTTTTCTAGCATTCATCATATCACCACATCACGTCACTTTACGGGCGTCATTCTTCTGCATTATAACTCCCGACCGCATACGTTAAAGCCCACTGTCAACTATCTTTCCAATCTGGGCTTGGAAATTCTCCTTTATGCGGCTTACCCAAGTGACATGGCACCATCAGATTATTATTTATTCAGGTCTCTTCAACATCATATGATCATCAGTTCCAAACCCTTGATAATGCCCAAAAATCATTGAAAAATATTATTTATTGAAAATCGCCATCTTTTCTCCAAAGCGGAATTTACCAACTTCCTGAAAAATGGTTAAAATGTATAAACAAAGATGGAGATTATTTCCCAGATTAATTTGTCAATATAACTTTCATAAATAGATCTATATTTTAATAATATTTTAAATTATAGTAATAACTAAAATAAGCACCTTTTCAACGTGTAGGCCTAATAATTTAAAACAAACCTTGATATTAAATTTTGAGGTGTTACTCTTCATAAAAATCTTCAATCTTCTAAATGAATTTTATTTATTCTTTTTTCTCACAGACAAATTCTATAATTAAATAATTTTCTATAATAATAATAAATCATGTGTAGACGGTGACAACTTACTTAAATTAATTTCAACAAAAGTTTAGAAGCAAAAATAATTTCCACAGATAAAATATTAGAAGAAATAACAATTTTTTCTAATTAAAATAATAAAAATATCAAAGAGAAATAAATGAAATTTCAAAAAATAATAATAATGAAGAATGCTCAAAATAGATCAACTAAATTTATTAAATTTTTTAATTAAAAATTTTAATCTTTGAAAATTAAAAATATTTGATTAAAAATGTAAATATTTCTTAAGATTTTTTTTAATTTTACTAATGATTATGTTTTTTTTCAAAAATCTTATTATGATTTTATTAAAAATTGTATCAGATTTAATACAACGCCTGAAAGATCTCTTTAATTTATTGACTGATTTTTAATTAATTTTTTCTTTAATTTACTAATTTCCGTTTTCGTATTTTTAATTTGACTATTGCGTCTTAATATTTTTAATTGATATAAAATAAAAATATTTATTTGTTTTTCTAATTTCTATTAAGTCATTATAATTATTGATATTTTAAATTCCATCAATTTTTATTCGTTAACGATTTCTGAACGATTTTCAATTTTTATTAATTTAATATAGATTAAATAAGAAAAAAATAAAAATTCATCAAAATAATTGATTTTATGATGTCAAACTCAAATAAAAATTGTTTAAAATTTTATTTAATTCGAAATATCATTTACCTAATATTTAAATAAGATCACAATTTTCTTATAATTTTTTACTTTTGTTTTAATTTATATTTTGATGAAAAGAAAAATTGAAACAGTTTTCTTTTTTAAATGTTTGAAATTTTTATAAAATCATTTTTTATAAAACCTCATTTCTTTGATAAAATATCTAAGAAAAAAGTGTCCTTGTTTCTGGATCTGAATGAAAATACTCAGGAATTTTTCAAAGAAAATAATATATTAAAATATTAATTTATTATTATTAATTATATTAAAAATGTTAATCAGTGTATTTTTTGACGAAGATTGAAAATTGTATTTAAACATTAAATAAAAAATTGAATATATTTTTTTCGTTTTATTTATTATTAAAAAAAGACAAATATTAAGATTAAATCATAAATAAATTTGTTTTTGAATAATCAACTTATGAGAATTATAAATTAATTAATCTTGTGAATTTAGTAATTTTGACAATTTCTTTTAGATTTAGTGAAATTATTTTCTGCCAATATCTTCGTTAACCTTCATACATGAAATTTAATAACTCTTGTGTAGTGAGATTACAATTGAAATGTCTAGACGAAAATTTGCAATAATAATAATAATGTTATTATTATTATTATTAATGTAAGAAATTTCATTTTGATTATCAAGTATTAGAATAATTTTAAATAGATTACATCGAAAAGTACTCTGAACTATATCCATAAAGTGAAATGCATTTTTAAAGGATCTGATTTCCTTAAAACCTATTTCCATTTTCAATTAAAAATTAATTAAATTAATTCTTTTAAAAAAATGTTTAATTATTAAATTATATATTATATATAAATGTTATATTAAATATTATATATAAATAAATGTTAAATATTATTTTTTGCAGCACATAAAAATGTTTCAAGTAAACTGATTTTTTGAAAAATATAATTCTCTAAGGATATTTTAAAAATATAAAATATAAAAAGTATGATTTGTTATGAATTTACGAATAGAGGTAGAATAAAATTTTGCATTCAATGTCGAAATATTATAATAATATTTTTATATTTTTATTTAAAAAAGTATTTTCAAAAAATAATTAAAATAAAATAAAAAAATTATAATGAATTTTTTGATATTTCAACAAGTATTAAAGGATAAAAAACTTGAAAATACCTCTCAAATATAGTGTGACAACACTTCAGAATCCTTAGCTTAGAAATCTTTGATAAAAGCGCTTTACAAGTTAACTTTAAAACCGTTATTATGTCCATAGATGAAGGAATTACTTTTAAGTCGTATTCAAGATCTCAAAGTCAACATGAATCTATCATTACGGCATGTGGAAATTCTTTTGAACAACTCTAAAGAAACCAACTGCCTTCATATAGTTATAGACAATAATTTATGTTTTGAATACATAAGACTTCTGTACTCTCTCAATTTTTGGTGCTCATCCTTTATAATCTCTTGTGTTACATTTTTATGGGTTATAATTCTAAAATATTATTTTTCGGGAAATAAATATTGTTCAAAAAGTATTTCTTAAAGTATATCAGGTAAATTTCTGCAGACATTATATGACCGGAATAGACAAACAAATGCTATTGAGAAAGCAATTCAACGAGATGAATAGGGCTATAAGAGTAAAACTAGGGAGAAATAAAAAAACTGAATATAAAATTATTAAGGAAAGGTAAAAAATTAAATATTTCAATTATTTCAAACGGAAAAGAGAAAGAGCGAAAAACTTAAGATAGGTTACAGTTTAGTTTGTATAATTTTTAGAATCATACTCCACAAAATGAAAAAGAAGATCACCAAATTGTAGGTTGAAGCATAAGTTCGTTTGTTTGTTTCAAATGAGGTTTTTGTCCCAATTCTGGTTGTATTTAGCAAAGTGTTATTATGAATTTTTGGAAAGCTTTTTTATCTATTGTATATAATTTTGTTTTACTTAATTAATTTAAAATATTTACTTTGCGAATAAACAAAATTAGTGAAACAAAGGATTCAAAATATTGTTTAATTGACACGAGTTCGATTGATTATGACTGATATCCTTAGCTTAAAATTGCTACAAAACAAATTTATTGAACAAAATTGAGAGAAGTTCATATTCATATGGATCTCTACATAAAATCCACTTTTAATAAAAAAATCGTAAAATAAAAGGAAATTTTAAAAATATTTAATCAATGTGTGACGTTTATTTTTGTAACAAAATGTTTTGGAAAATTCTATGAAATATTAAATAATTAAATAATAATATTATTATACATATTTTTATATGGAAAAATAAATGTTATTCCACATAATTGGAAAATTATTTTTCCATTATTAAACATTTATAAAACAAATTTTTTCGTCCACTGAGTGAAAAGTTTTTTTGATCATTAAAAATTGTAATTTATTTCTCAGTAAAATTATTTTTATACAATTTAAAGTTTACTCAATCATGTGTTAAATGAAAAACCTTGGAAATTTTATGGTCAGAAAAAATTTTAACTTCTTTTAATAACATTTCACTGAAATTCCTGCCAATTATTTATTGTTAACATAGCGAATATGATTGGTTTTCTTGTTGGTACTCACGTAATGTGTTATCGTAATTATTTTATGTATTTAAACAATGTAAAATAAATAAAATAAAAATATTAAATATTATTTTATACATTTAACAGGTAACATTTTTCGATGATTCTTAAAACCTTCCGTAATTTTTTTAATATATTAATATATATCATGATAATGTATAAATCTATTAATGAAGAACGTTCTTTGAAAGTACCCATTAAAGACAGTGAGGTTTCCGAATCTATCATTCCTGAATTTTTTCAAAATTAAAGAAATGCAGCTAGAATTATTTAGAAATCAATAGAGTGATACTCAGCGGTTGAGTAAGGCAGGTCAAAAAGATGAATTTAATTTAGGTATAAGCCTACATATTATATGGAAAGGGCGTCTAAACATGAATAATGAGTTTTCGGCATTGTTGATTCAACAAATCAGGCTAATGTACCGATCTGTTCCAAAATTGATGTCTATTATTCACGAAAGGATAAAACATTTGTCTACCATCATGAACAATGAATGGAGGAGGTACTGCAGTTTAGCGAAGTGAGGATATTATGATCACCAGAGGGGTAATCATAAATTAAATTTTAAAACTCTAGAGAGCAATGCAAATATATAAAGAATCCGAAAGCCTCAGAGTAACATGAAGAATCAGATAATAAATAGTAAAGGAATTTAAAGATCCGCTTTGAATTTGTACTGCATAAATGATTTTGACTTCAAAATATAAACGTTAAAATATCATTTCTATTTATGATTTGTTGCTTTATTAATAATAAATCTTTATGGTTTCGCTATTTAATTTTTTTTATTTTTTTATTTTTATGATTTAATTTATGATTTTGGGACAATTATGTGTGAATTTACAATTTTATAAAGGATTAATTAAAAAAAGGTAAAAAATCGGAACTTAAAATAAAGTCTTAATCCAAAAGTCTTTAAAAAATATTTATTCAGTACTTTCAAAGAGAATTGCTCAGAGTGAATTAAAATATTGTCAAAAAATTGAAAATAGGTTTTCTCATTTTCCCCAATTGATCAATATTTTAAATTTCAATTAACAAATGTAAGATTCCAAAATCTGATTTTATATATAATTAAAGAAATATATTTAAAAAGAAAATAATAACTAAAGCTTTCATTCAAAAAAGACTTCCAACACTTTCAGCTATTGATATCTTATTGATATCGTTATTTAAAGAGCTAGGAATATTTTTCTAAACCGCATACATAGACCGATAAGAGTAAACTACAGTGTATAAATGTTGTCACGAAATAAAAGGAACATTTTTGGAAAAATAAGTATTAGAAAATGAAAAATTGGTCTTTCACAATAACGTTCAGCGTAAAAGAACTTAGAAAAAAGCCAATGAAAGCTTAGAACAAGTTGCAAAGGGTGATAAATACCAAATGAAGGTAATGATGTGTGTGGGATTGGAGAGGCAATATTTATTATGAACTGGTTCAACGTGGCGAGATAAGAATCGCTGATAAATATTGTGATCAACTCTCAAGAGTAAATGTTGCAATTCATCAAAGTAGTCCTGTTTTAATAAATAGAAAAGTAATAATCTTTCACCAAGATAATGCTAGATCGAACATTGCATATAAAACCTAAGAAAACTGCGAAAGTTAAAATTTGACATTAAGCAGCACCATCCAAACTCCCCAGACATGCACCAATAGATTTTTTCATCAATTTCGATCTTTAAGGAATAGTTTGACTGCAAAGAAGTTTTGTTTTGAAGAAGTTGTTAAAAATCATTTGACCAACTTTATCCGAGGAAAGCCAAGAGAATGTTTTAAATCTTGGATTGAAAAACTATTAGATTTTTGGAAACTTATTTTAGAGATAAATGGTGACTACGTTAATGATTAATATATAAAAGAAAATAAAATATTTTAAAGAGCTACTTATTTCCGATAATAAATAGAAAAAATCACAGTAAGCCCAAAAAATTGTAAAGAGACTTTCATAAAATATTCTTAATATACTTTCAATAATAATTAACGAAAACATTTATCTACATCATTTTTCATTAAATAATTTAGAATGTGAAACATGAAATTTTTATCTTAATTTTTGTTGTATGATAATTTTGTTTAAATTATGCAGTGCGAATTAGAAAATTTGAAGGAGTATTAGTTCTATTTCATTTTGAAGAAAAATATTTTAAATATTTCAATTTTATTTTTTCTTATCAAAAAATTTTGGATAATTTCATAATTAATATTTTATAATGAAAAAGATATTTTTAAAAATTTTTTATAATTTTTAAATATACTTTTAAATTTCTAAAGATAAATACGAGTAATAAAATATATTTTATTTAAGTGCTTAAATAAATTATTATTATTACTTTTATTATTATTATTATTATTATTATTATTAAAAAATATTATTATATTAATAAATTTAAATATTTATAAATAAAATCTAATTGTTTTCCTCCAAGGCTTCAATTTTCAAAGTTATCATAACCAATGATCAACATTAAATATCAAAAAGTAAAATCATATTTTAAAAAAGTTTAAAAAGTTTCAATAATGATCGGATTTTGATACATTTACAACATGTATATCCAAAATAAAAACAAGTAAAAGAAATATTCAGTCTATATAACGTATATCAATATTTTTTGTTACGTATTTCTTTTTTTAACGATTTTCAATTTTTGGTTGAAATATATTCAGTATTATTTATTTATACATCATGACCCTACTATAATACTCAGCTTTATCTAAAGTTTGTCTTTAACAAATATTTATATCATTTTTAAATTTTAAATAGAAAAATTATAAAAAAAATAAAGTAAAAGATTTTTCTAAAAATATAAATAATTATTTAATAATATAATATTTTATTTTGCATTCAATTTTGAAAATTGTGAGCTTAAAAATTTTTTGAATCTGTTTCAGTAAAAATATTATACATATTATTAATTAAACAAAAAAAATTAATTTGATTAATTAGAATTTTTTAAATCAATCTTAATGATTATTGGAAAAATTATTTAGTGTTGTTTAATTGTTATTTAATTGTTTATTATATAAATACTCAGTTTATTTATTAAAGTTCAACAAAATTCAAACGAAAGTACAGAAAAAAATACTAAATTGTTCAACTGTCTTTAGACTGCGTTTCCCTCATTATCAGCATCGTTAATTTAACATTGGCACCCGAAAAATTGCAAATCCAACCACTGCAATTGAAAATTTTCAACAGCTTGGAAAAGAAATAATTTTAATTTTTAATTTAAATTAGAATTTTGCAATTAAAATAATTACGAGTAATTAAATTTGGAAAGTAATTTAAAATTCTGAAGTTAATCATAAATTAAGGATTAATAATAATAAGATTTTAATGGATTTATCGTTTTGATTTTTAGAATTATTGTATTATTTTAGGTTGACTGGACTTTTAATTAAATTAATTATTGTGTACCATTTATTACAATTAATAATTGAAATTTTACCTTTAATTCTAAACAAAATCTTTTCAGTTCATTAATGAGATGTAAATATATGTAATTAAATCAAATCTCTTTCCTTTTTGTTAGTCTAAATAAAACAATAGCTTTTAATAAACAGACATATTACTAAAACATTTTAATCTATGTTCCTTTAATTTCTTTAATTAAATCAGCATTTATTAATAAATAATAATTGTTATGGTAATCGAATTATTTATTTTAATTATATATATTTATTTATATTTTATTATTTTAGTTTAGTCTTTGTTTAACTATGTACAGTTGCATTAATTAATAAAAATTACTTTGATATTCTTAATAATTACTCTAATAAAAAAGTTTTAAGCAATGAGAATAACGTAAATTTATTATTTTTTTTATGTAGATCAATACTTTCCTTTTTTAAAATTACTTCAAAAATACGTCCTCATCATAATATAGAGTGTTGAAAAGATTTATCATATTTTTGTATAACATTGAAATTGATTAGAAAAAAAAGTGAAAAATATTTATTCAAAACACATATGTACCTTTAGTTAAATGTTTTTTCTTCATTTTTCAGATACAGTCAATATTCCATAATAAAAAAATGTGGAATTTTTATGTAAATAACTTAATCAAACGATATTTTATAATCCTGTATTAAACTGAAAATTATCCCATTGAAAGTATTCTTCGGAGATCTAAATAAATAATAATCTGACGGTGCCAGATGTGGTCTTTATAGTGGATTCGTCAAAACTGCTTTAATCTTGTTAATTAATCATAATACAGATCGTTTACATTGTACAGTAGGAGTTCACAATAAATGACTCCTTTACAATTCCACTAGACAATCTAATTTTGTTTTATGTGAATCCCTGTTTTGTCGCCATTTAAGGCATTGACAATGATCTGGTTCAAACATTGTTGAGAGTGATAGCACAATTTTCGTTTTTCGTGATAATTTGTTTTAGATATTGTTTACTTTGATTTTTAGGTATTGACACGTAGACTGATTCACATTATTCTGCTTATTATAGCAAAAATTTTAAAAAGATATAGAGCTTATTTTTGTAATGTTGTGATTAATACTTAAGAAATATAAAAATTTGATAAATCTTTAATAAAATATTTTACTTTGCAGTAAAAGAATAATATAAAAATTAAAGTAAAACCTGTAAAATTGAATACCTTTTAAATTTGAAAAAAAATTTAAGTGCAAAGGATTTTCATTATATTAACCTGTCCATAAGTAATCTACCATTTTAATCTTATAAAAATATCAATTAAAAAAGTCAATTATAAAGCAGAAAACGCAAAAATTATTCAGGGAAATGTGCTCCATTATGCTCAACATACTTTATCCAACGTTCGGCAAGTAATATTATGCCTGCTGTATACCACTCTTGGTTTTTTGAATACAATTACTTTTGGTTTCCAATCACCTTCCTACTTTAAACACTTCAAAAACTTCTATTATTAAAACTATCAGTATTGTTATTAATAACTTATTAATTAACTTGTTTTAATTTAAACAAATAATTTTCAATTTGTTTAACTAATAATTTGATTTAATAATTAAAATATAACGAATTCCAGTAAAGGTAACCATTTAACTATTCTAGATATTCCATTTTTATAAAATACCGAACAAATTTCCTTACCCATTACATATATATTTACATTTTCATCTGAACAATATTTTCTAATATCCATTGAAAAGAATAAAAATATATCTAATTATAATTTATAATAATAATGAAAAATGTGGATTATTATTATTATGAAATTAAAACAAAAATATTCATTAATATTAATTAAATAATGCTGTTTTTAACAAGAATGATTTTAATTTAATTAAAAGTATTTTTAAAATAATAATATTCTTCAATATTCTTTTCTTTTTTATTCTATTTTAAAAAATCCTAAATAAATAAAAGATGAACAAAAAAATTATCAATTTATTGGTATTTTAGTCGAACATGGAAGATAAACATTTAAAACACAATAAATTACTAATATAATATTTTTTTCATTTAATAAGATATATTTTTGAATCACAAATGTTATACTAAATATTTCTTCATTTTTATTTATTATTAAATTTTAAAATTTAAACAAATAATTGTTTTGGTTAAATTTGCATTATATATACATATTTTCCTTAAATTTTTCATTTCACGATTGATTCCATCTTGAAATTCTCAAAATTCAAAGCCTTGTTAATTGAAGGTATTCATGTTCCCTAAAAGCAAATGATAATGAATTTCAAAACTTCCATTAGCCAAATTATTAATATATCAATTTATTTATGTTAATTGATTTAATTTTCTGTTCTTGCAAAAAATAACATTTCTGTGTTGATTAAATAATTTTCTTTCTTTTTGGATAGCCTTTGATTTTTTTTTCTTTTTTTACTTCATAAATAACAATTTAATTTTAAAGATTTTTTTCTCTCTCAATGTTTTTGTTCGATTTAATCAAATGAGTTGAAAATTATTTTCAATAATCATCTGCTAATCTCCTACTGCAGGAAACACTTTTCAAAAATATATTGAGCCAAAATTTAAGTTCTAAAGTTAAGTCAAGCTTAAACAATATCAATTATTACTGTGAATTTTGTGCTAAAATATATTTCATAAAAATATTATTAACTCAATCATTAATTCTTGTTTTATTTTTTTGTCAGAATAATTTTTTAATAATTGATTTTTCGAAAAAAAATTTCTCCTTCTTTATGGTATACTGATGAATAAAAATTATTAATTAAATACATCTTTATCATTAGAAAATGTTTTAATTTATTAATTAAAACAAATATCAGTGATATATATATATATATTTGTTAAATGGCGTTTATTTAAAAAATAAAAGATTATTGTTCACAAGACTAAAATATATAAATATAT